>OY283145.1:53475506-53746924 GCA_958299785.1 Medicago lupulina
GAAAAAAGACATACCATGGAGCAAATAATATCCGTGCGATATTTCCTCAGATTTACTGACAAAATCCGGTATTGATTCATATAACGATGAAGAAGAAGAGATCGAGCGAAAATGAAGACGAGATTCATCGACGTCATCATCTTGATAACTGAATGTATGGAAGGAATCTGAGCAATCATTTTTCCATCTATGTGGTAGAAGAGCAGATATCTCTCTATTGATCATATTTGCAATATCAAAAGGATCCCAATCAGAAATCTCCAATTCTTTTACCATCTCCATTGCAACATCTATGGGAGTATCAGTGAGAATATCAAAGGGAAAATATACATTCCTAACAGAACCTGCATTAATATGAAGAAGAAAATATTGTTAGGTAAAATTAAATACTAAAATTCATTTAGAAAACATAAAGTGTATATATATATATATATATATATATATATATATATATCATAGTCAATTTTTTTTCATGTGGACTGAAAAAAGAATACATACATTTCTTATCAGAAATTTGTACTTTGAGAAAGATAGTATCATCTTCAGGATTCAACTTTCCTATGACTTTCATTTCAGTCCTTTGAAACTCATCACTCAATTGAAGTTTTTCCATCTCATTTTCATTCAAAAACGGCTTCTGAATTTTTAACTTCATTGCTGATGACGTATCATCCGTCGAAAGAAAAGGTTCAAGCAACAAATCTTTCGCTGACGGTCTATTTGCCGCAGGTTCTAAACATTTTCCGATGAATCTCCGCGCTTCACCGTCTTCAATGCGGAAAAATGACATTGGTAGCTTCCCCTAAAACATTAAACTTTACTTAATAAAACATCAAATTTTACTGATATCATGAGATCTAAACCAGAACGTGAATTTACCGATGTCACTTTCTTGTATATCTGTGCTGGATTAGTACATTCACTATATGGATAATCAGATGTGAGCATTTCCAATACACACATGCCAAATGAGTAAACATCAGCAAGTTCATTGTATTCTTCCTCGTACATTTCCGGTGCCATGAACTCCGGTGTTCCTAACACAATAAGAAATTTTTGATTTAAAATACATAAATATAATAGCAGTGTAGCTTAACTGATTTTAGCTCGATACTAAAGGAGTTGAATGATCGGAGTTCAAACCCTAGTGAAAGAAAAAATACTGACATAACAACTAATATACTGATGTTTTGTTTACAACATTTAAAGTCATTGGCTAAAATGTAAGTACCTATAACACTATGAGCTGATTGAGAACCATGGAGAATTGCAGCTAGTCCAAGGTCACCAATTTTCACTTGTCCAAGATGACCATTGACAAATATGTTATCACATTTTAGGTCCCTATGGATTACAGGTGGATCATGACCATGTAAATAAACTAGACCTTGTAAGATTTGGCGCGCCCAACTCTTTATTGCTTGTAAGCTTACTCGCTTATATTTCCTCCGGTACCTAGACGTGTTCGAAAATTGTCAATTATTTCATCACAGAGATAACAAGACAGAAAGTAATATTCTCAAATTTTAGTTATCCATGATCACATTCATATAGGCATAACAGAAATGAAATATTTCGTGTTTTCATAAGGTGTGTGTCATAAAATTCCATAAATAGAAAGAAAATTACTCTCTCAGTGAGCCTGATGTGAACATTTCTGTAACAAAGTTGAAGTTCTTGTTATCAATATCAATCCAAGATGTGTAGAATCGCATGATCGACCGGTGCTTGAGTGTACTTAGGAGATGAACCTCCGAGTAAAGGCGCTGCAAATCGTCCGGCGTGTTTAGTACCTCGTTGAGTCTGACTTGGTTCCATGCCACCTCTATTCCAAGTACTTCATCAATTGCTTTGTATACTGTCTTCATTGCTCCTTTTCCAAGAACATCTCCAAACTAATCAATCACACATAACACACAATATTTGTCACATTAATTCCATTATATGAGACAGTTTCTTTCAATCATGGTTTTAAACAAACGGTATGCGATCAGTATCACGGTATAAAGTTTTTGATGTCTCTACGACCGCTTTTAAGACGGTCGCATTAGTATCATTCAACTGCTCTCTATAATATCAAAGATCGCGACGCGACCCAATTCAAAGCTTATCTTAATAAACCTAATAACAATATAAAAAATTCCTTAAAATATCTTACAACACTAACCATGTGCTCAAAAATGAAAAGAAAAAAAACATGTTCCTTGTAAAACAACATACTTATGTGACTCACACAAGTAACATACTAAAACTTGAATGATATAAATATAACACATGCAACAAGAAACAGAGGAAAAACAGAGTATTTTAGAACTTACCCTACCATAGCGACCAGTTGGATCAGTTTCCACATAACGACTCTCTTCCTTGAATTCCTCCATGTTCTCTCTCT
Organism: Medicago lupulina; assembly: GCA_958299785.1. Taxonomy (NCBI): domain Eukaryota; kingdom Viridiplantae; phylum Streptophyta; class Magnoliopsida; order Fabales; family Fabaceae; genus Medicago; species Medicago lupulina. Next base: position 53,477,899 of record OY283145.1, read on the forward strand.
TACAAAACATGTCTAATTCTTAGCTATATACACACCAAATTAACAATAATCTTCAATATTATCGTTCCAAGTCACGATTCTTGATATTGCAGAGAATTATAGTCAAATATAGTTGATGCAGCCTCAATCACGGTCGCATTAAAGTCACATAAACACACAAAGAAATTGATACTATAAGTATAAATTTTGCAGTGGTTTATGTATTTTTGTGCTGTGAAAAATAATAATAACAATTTCAATTTATATGAAATTATTGAAGATGGTAGAGTCTAACTAAATTTGAGGCTATTCTTCATGGACTCATGGATGGTTAACGTGAAAAAAGACTTCAAAACACAATCAAAAGAGTTTAGAATAGTCAATACTCTTGATTCTTTTGCACATGTTAAAAACCAACAATGTTTAGGGCTTATAATAAGTTACAACCAATTGAAGAAATTTTTTGTTTGTTTTACTAATTTTCTTGTTCTATTTAGAAACGAAAGCAACACATGAAAGTGTTGCACTAGCATATAGTTTGACATGACATGGGAATAATCCTATATAGATAGAATATAGATACTATTTGACTTGGCAATTAATGAGTTTCCTTTAATACCCTTTATTTTTTTAAGGGGTTTTATGGATTGTAAGGGTAAAGAGTAGGGATATTTTGGTCATTTAGAAAGAATGAATATGGGAAAAGCAATAAAGGACGGAACCTTTGAAAGAATATGTGGACACGCTTTGGTGGGTGTAGTAGCAATAGTAATCATTTGTGTGTGGAATAGGAAAATCTAACACAAGATGAATGTGGCAAAGTAAATGGAGGAAGGTGAAGGAAGAAGAATAAAACTTGTTGGAAGAAGAAGTTGAAGAAATGAACTTGGGGAGAAGAATTTGGTGTAGTTTAAGTGATTGTAGCATCTTTTTAATAATGAAATGGATGAATCATGAATGGCAACATGACAATTATCTATTTATCATGCATGTAGTTTTTTTTTATAGAACACTTGGACATATTTTAAATAATGAGATGATAATTTAACATTAAAATTTTGATGTAAAATACAATGTTATTCGATTTCTATGTCTATTTTCATCTTTTGAAAGAGATATGATTATAAAAAATTGAGAAAAATGATATTTTTACACAAAAAATTGACATCAAGTTCAATAATATGTAATTGATGCAATTTTGTGGATTGTTAACGAATATAAAAGGGTATGAAAACTCAATAATCATCCATTAAATATAGTTAACCTCAATTTTTGAATGCCATTAACCATAACTTTCGGTAATTCAGTTTTTTAAAGATAAAATCAGATGAACACTATATTATGCATAATTTTTTTTTTAACTAAATTTATGATTGTCGCAGTCGATAGACGATATCTCAACATACTAGACGAAAGATTCCATAGACTATATTTAAGAAAATGAACCACCACACTGGTTCATAACCGTGATAATTTTTTAAAACCGTTTACTATATATTCCACAAGTATTTGACATCCTCAAAAAATAACTCAACTCCATTGAAAATATATACCGTATCATATATGCTATGTATATTTAGATGGATAAAACTTCAAATAACACAATTGTTTAGATAAAAAGAAATGCCAATGCAATACCCTACGTCTCAAATGTGATATATCATGTTTTTTTTTTTATATGTTTTAACTTTTAATGACCATAATACATCTCCCATTCAAGATTGCATCATCTACATTCAAACGTAATTGTCACTACTATATATATGAAGAATCCTAATTGGACTACCACTATTTTAAATATTGTACATGCATGTAGCTGCAAAGGAATAATTAATTAAGGTAAAAGAAAGTCATAAAATGAGATGATTATCGACATGGTGGGGTTGTTGTGGAACCCACCGTGACTTCATATGCAGCATTGAATAGATTGTGGTATTGCCATGTACATAGAGGGTGGGGCCAATTTGTATAGTAAAAAACAGTTTAATTAACAAAAGTAGACATTGATGAAGAGCTTGTGGCTGTGCATTCATGTTATGTTGCATGAAATCCAAGAAATGCACACAGTCATAAGAGAAAGAAAACACGCATTTATTAAATGATATTCAACAAGAAAAAAAGTACTATAATAAAAGAAGTAAGACTAGTAAATTTTACACATAATATAAGGATGGAGAAAGTTGTTTCAAGAGTGAGTCTAAGTAGGGTTCTTAAGCTTAATAACTCTAATTTTTATAAAATTTAAAATTATTTTAATGTTTAATCAAATATTTTAATTGAATGTAACTTTAAAAAAAGCAGAAAGAAAAATGATTATTATTAATAAGAGTAATATTAATAATCATTTCAAAATTGTCTTATTGAGATATGAACTAGGCCTCTTTGAGGTTGTCAATTAAAATTCTTATCACTAAGGTGACAACATGGTAGACTTCATCAATTGAATGTAAAATAAATATTTTAAACATAAAGTCAAATTTTATCACTAAGTTGACACACCATGAGATGAACTAAATATAAATATTGTAAATTTCAAAAACTCAAGATAAAAGTAACGGAAATCTTAACCAACAAATTAAATTTTGAACTTATTTTTTAAAAAACTTTTATAATATTCTAATATACCAGAAGAAAAAATCATTCATATATGTATGTATATAGATTTAATACCATGAACTAAATCTCCATGTAAAAATATTTTGTAGGGACAAAAATGTAATATTTAGATTCTTAATGCTCTCTTTTGTGTTGTTGGTTTCCTTTTGTTGTTATTTGACTTGTGCTGTGAACTATTCTTTGCACAACTTGTGCTAGAATTTGTTTATCATCATAAGATAATATTTTAGCTTTTAAAAGAATAATTTTTTTTTTCAAAAAAATTGTAAGGAGATAAGATTATTTAACTTAATTGACCCAGTTTTTTATTTAAGCTGGACCAAATAATTGTGTTGAGAGACTTAACTTTTACCACCTCAATTTAAATAAATTTGAGTCTTTTTTCGTCTAATACACACAATGCAGGTAGACATGGCAATGAGGCGGAGTGGGGACGGGTTTTACATTCTCCATCCCCATACCCGATTCTCATATACTTATCCGTTACCCTACCCATACCCAACGGAGATGAGAAAGTAAACTCCATCCCCATTCCCGACGGGTTTGGGTATCCCCGCCCCATCCCCGCATTCAATATAATTTTTTTAATAAAAATAGAAGTTTTTTTTGCAACCCCTAGATAAATGCTGTAATGCATTATTAAACAATATGCTCACTTTAACATTTGTTAGACCGATTGATTTAGTTGCTCCTTTAAATATCAATGGTAGTTTTTATAACACGACAATTATCAAACAAATAACATCGCACATCAACATAAAAGTAACTTTTTGCATTTGGGACGGGTTTGGGTATGGGTTTGGGGTGGGTACCTATATACCCGTTACCCGTCCCATACCCGTGTTTTGAAATCAGGGAAAACCCAAACCCATATCCAAACCCAGTCAAAACGGGGAAAATCCGTCAAATTGGGTTTGGTTCAGGTGGGTAACCACGGGTATGGGTTTTGTTGCCATGCCTAAATGCAGGTGACCCACAATGCAAGGATCGATGTCAAATTCAGATAAATATTTTCAACCAAACAATAAAATGTTGTCCATTGAACTAAGTTTTGCAGACAAAATAACTTTGATATTTGAAATTATTATAATCAGATTAATATTAAAATATTCATGAAAAGGGGTCAGGGAAAATTTAGCAACAAAGATAATAATATAGGTAATGTTAACTTGTGTCTTTAGGGCACAAGTTAAGGAGCTTAAAATGGAAGTTAAAAATAAATTTTATATTAAAAGTATAATTTTTGCAACTTTTAACACATTGAATACACAAATACCAAAAAAAACCTTTTACATTTGATTTTTAACTTATGCCCTAAAGACATAAGTTAACATTTTCCTAATAATATTACATTACCCTACTCTCATGTTTCAAAACATACAAAATCCTTCCTTCAAAAATGTTGAATTATATATTTTGATCTGAAATTCTTTGGAGAGAAATTCCGCAATCATGCAGTCAACATGTTGAGAATTGAGAGTTTTACATCGTCCAATCTTAATCTAGCATCTAGATTCAATTTGGGAATTTATAAAACAAAAACTAAATATATATTTTTTTAGGCTTAATTGCACTTTTGGACCCCTATCTTTTCAAAAGTTGCGGTTATGGACCCCTAACTAATTTAAATACAAAACAACCCCTTATATTTTGATTCTTTGGCAGTTTTGGACTCTCAGTCCATTGTTGACTCGGTCAACGCTGACGTGGCACCCTAAGTGAGGTGCCACGTGTCAATTTTTTATTTTTATTTTGTCTTGGGGGTCCAAAACTGCTAAAGAATCAAAACATAGGGGGCTGTTTTGTATTTAAATTAATTAGGGGTCCATAACCGTAAATTTTGAAAAGATAGAGGTCCAAAAGTGCAATTAAGCCATTTTTTTAAACTGTTGGATCAAGATCGAACGGCTCTAAATATGTTGTTCGGGTGAATATATTTTTCTGTTCAATGCAGGAAATCTGTGTGCTTCTCTCCTCCCTTCTCTTTCATGGTAGCAATAGAAAATTTATGTGCTTATGTTTTGTTATGCTTCGGTGTCGATAATCTATCAATAGATCCGATGAATCTGCAAAACTAATTAAAATTGTTGTAACCGGCATCAAGAATGAAGTACATCTTCCCAAATAGCAAATTCCTTAAAAAAAAGTATATCTATTCCAAAAAAAAAATGAAGTGTACTTATATAACTTTGACCACTTATAAAAAATTATAGTATTTGATTATCTATTATCTCTAATATCTAAAACTTAGAACGAGTTTCTAGTTGCTTTCATGGGATGATCTAATGATCATTCAAAAAATATCCAGATATTATTAGAATGAGAAATGATATTCATTAGTTTATTGTGGTGCATATATATGAAACGTTATTCATTTATAATTTTATGAGTTCTCTAACAAATTATAATTTTGAAATTTAATAGTAATATAATAATGGCTTTGTTTAGCAGTAGGGGTTAGGGGTGGACATCGGTTAGATATGGTCAGTTTTGGTTCCAAAAGCTCAATCCATAGAAGCCTACAGATTGAACAACAAGGTCCGATTTCGACCTAAAGTAGCTTCGGTTAATTCGGATTTTAGATGATCGGTTAATCAGATTAAGTGGGTGGTTAAATTCGGTTTGTGCTACAAGTTGATCATTTAATTTTGGGTTAATATATCTTTATCCCCTGTAATTTGGACGAGTTCTGGTTTACCCCGGTAAAAAAACGTTTAGATTTCAACCCTGTAATTTGAAGATTCTTTCATTTTAAACCCTGAGGTCATCTGACCGTGCAAACATGATGGCGTGCCACGCTGAGTCAGCAATTGTAGATGATGTGGCGTGTTGACTGTATAATTAATTTTGTTTTTAATTTTTTTATTTTCATTTATATTAATTTAAAAATAAGAAAATAAAAAAAACTGGAAATTAATTTTAAAACTAGAAATTATTTTTTTGAAAATAGAAAAATATTTTTTTAAAAAAAATTTAAAAATTCAAAAAATCATAAACAAATTCAGATTTATTTTCAAAAAAAAAATCTGAAATTAAGGAAAAAAAGGAGGATGAAGAAGAAGATTTAAAAATAAGAAAATAAAAAAAACTGGAAATTAATTTTAAAACTAGAAATTATTTTTTTGAAAATAGAAAAATATTTTTTTAAAAAAAATTTAAAAATTCAAAAAATCATAAACAAATTCAGATTTATTTTCAAAAAAAAAATCTGAAATTAAGGAAAAAAAGGAGGATGAAGAAGAAGAAGAAGAAGAAGAAGAAGAATGAGGAGGAAGAAGGAGGAGGAAGGAGGAGGAGGAAGAAGGAGGAGGAGGAAGAAGGAGGAGGACGAAGAAGGAGGATGAAGAAGTAGGAGGAAGCAGAAGGAGGAAGAAGGAGGAGGAGGAAGAAGGAGGAAGAAGAAGAAGAAGGAGGAGGAAGGAGGAGGAAGAAGGAGGAGGAGGAGGAGGAAGAAGGAGGAAGAAGAAGGAGGAAGAATGAGGAGGAAGAAGAAGGAGGAAGAAGGAGGAAGAAGGAGGAGGAAGAAGGAGGAGGAGGAAGAAGGAGGAAGAAGAAGGAGGAGGAAGTGGTAGGAGGAGGAAGAGGTAGGAGGAGGAAGAAGGAGGAGGAAGAAGAAGTATATTTTGTAATTTTTTTAGTCTGCAAAAAAGTGATAAAAACGATAATTTCATTTGTTTCTGGAATAGTTCTTTAAAAAATTAATTTCATTAATTTCATTTCTTTCCGAATTATCAAAAAATTATATTCCGATTTTCAAAAATTTAAAAAATTTTCAGATTTTTTTTTCATTAGGGTAGCAATAAGAAGAAGAAGAAGGAGGAGGAGGAGGAGGAGGAAGAAGAAGGAGGAGGAAGGAGTAGGAGGAAGAAGAAGGAGGAGGAAGAAGAAGTAGGAGGAGGAAGAAGGAGGAAGAAGGAGGAGGAGGAGGAAGAAGAAGAAGGAGGAAGAGGTAGGAGGAGGAAGAAGAAGTAGGAGGAGGAGGAAGAAGGAGAAGGAAGAAGGAGGAGGTGGAAGAAGGAGGAAGAAGGAGGAGGAAGAATGAGGAGGAAGAAGGAGGAGGAGGAAGAAGAAGGAGGAGGAAGATGAAGTAGGAGGAAGAAGGAGGAGGTGGAAGAAGGAAGAAGGAGGAGGAGGAAGAAGAAGTAGGAGGAAGAAGGAGGAGGAGGAAGAAGGAGAAGGAGGAGGAAGAAGGAGGAAGAAGAAGGAGGAGGAAGAGGTAGGAGGCGGAAGAAGAAGTAGGAGGAAGAAGGAGGAGGAGGAAGAAGGAGAAGGAGGAGGAAGAAGGAGGAAGAAGAAGGAGGAGGAAGAGGTAGGAGGCGGAAGAAGGAGGAAGAGGTAGAAGGAGGAAGAGGAAGAAGGAGGAGGAAGAAGAAGTATATTTTGTAATTTTTTTAGTCTGCAAAAAAGTGATAAAAACGATAATTTCATTTGTTTCTGGAATAGTTCTTTAAAAAATTAATTTCATTAATTTCATTTCTTTCCGAATTATCAAAAAATTATATTCCGATTTTCAAAAATTTAAAAAATTTCCAGATTTTTTTTTCATTAGGGTAGCAATAAGAAGAAGAAGAAGGAGGAGGAGGAGGAAGAAGAAGGAGAAGGAGGAAGAAGTAGGAGGAGGAAGAAGAAGAAGAAGAAGAAGAAGATGAAGAAGAAGAAAAAGAAGAAGGAGGAAGAAGGATGATGAAGAAGAAGAAGAAGAAGAAGAAGAAGAAGAAGAAGAAGAAGGGTGGGTTGTTGTTGTTGTTTTAAATCGCAAGAACAAAAAGATGCTAGGTTTTTTCTACTATAAGAAAAGAAGAGAAAAATAATTGAGATCAGTTAGTTATGAAAAAGGAACCAAGGTATTCATTGGGTTGTTTTCTACGAAGAAAAGAAGAAGAAAAATAGTTGAGACAAATCAGTTTGGTTAAACACTTGTGTAAGAAGGATTAGGTTTGTAGCACAATATATAGTTGTGGCATTTACAGGTTGAGGAAGAACCAAATTAGCCACCGCTAACCCTTCTGTTTGTTTCAGATCACCTCCTCTCGGTTTTTCGTTGTTGTTGAGATGGCTGCCTCGAAAGCTTTATCCAGGTATTCCTATTACCCTAATTCTTAATATCCTTGATAAATCAAACATGTCGTAGATCCGATCATAATCATGTTCAATGTTTTGTTTGCATTCGCTATTGATTCATAATTGTTAAACATGGTTTTATGAAATATGTTTTTACTAAGACCTAAATTTCCAACAAGTTTTCCCATAAGAAATACTTGTGTGACTCAAAACTACATGGAACATCAAACTTGCTTACTCATGGTAAAGTATGTACTAAAAATCCTTTTGCTAGTCTTATTGATCCCAATCAAACTGCCCTTGCTTTTGCTAGTGGAGAGGGTGGTTCTTTGGTTGCTGCAAGCTAAAGATTTGACAAAGAGGCTTGTAGAAGAGCCATATCTCTGTTTGTCATCTTGGATGAGCATCCATTTAGGGTAGTTGATGGGGCAGGGTTTAAGATGTTGTGCAAGCAATTGCAACCACATTTAACTATTCCATCTAGGAGAACTATTGCTGGGGATTGTTATAAAATATACCATGAGGAGAAAGTTAGATTGAGAGCTTATTTCAAATCTGATTGTACTAGAGTAGCCCTCACCACTGATTGCTGGACATCTTTACAAAACCAAAGCTATTTGACCCTCACTACACACTTCATTAATAATGATCGGAAGTTTGAGAAACGAATTATCAGTTTTTGTGTAGTTCCAAATTATAAAGGTGACACATTAGCTAAGAAAATTGAAGAATTTTTGAAAGAATGGGAAATTAGGAATGTGTCCACTATAACCGTGGACAACGCATCATCTAATGATGTAGCTGTAGGGATTTTAAAGAAGATAATTAAGAATATGGACGGTTTAGTTGGGGACGGTGAATTCTTCCATTTGCGCTGCTGCGCCCATGTGTTGAACCTTGTTGTTACCGATGGCTTAATAAAACATCATGACTTTATTGCTGCTGTTAGGAACGCTATTAGATTTGTTAGGTCTTCTCCTCAAAGATCTTCTAAGTTCAAAGAGTGCATAAAGTTTTATGGAATTACTTGCAAAAAGCTTTTGTGTCTAGATGTCACTAAAAGGTGGAACTCCACCTATTTAATGTTAAAGGTTGCTGAGAAATATCAAAAGGCTTTTGATAAGTTGGAAGGCACAGATTATGGCTATTTGGGTTGGTTTGGGGAATCTGGTCCTCCTAATAATCTTGACTGGGATAATGTTCGTGCTTTTGTTTCTTTCTTGAAGATTTTTTACGATGCTACTAAGGTGTTTTCTTCTTCACAACAAGTCTCCCTACATGCAGCTTTTCATCAATTAGCTTCAACTGTTATTGAACTAAATGAGGCATACATGAATTTGAACACAATTATGGCTGATGTGAGGATTGACATGAAGGTGAAGTATGATAAGTATTGGGGTAAAATTGAAAACATCAACCAACTCTTGTACTTTGGTGTAGTTTTAGACCCAAGGTATAAGTTGAGATATGTGGATTGGTCATTTAATGACATGTATGTTTCTGATCTTGTGTTTGCTAAAAATTTGTTCGAATCTGTGAAAAGTAACTTGTTCAAAATGTATGATTTTTACAAACAAATCCATGACCAGCATAGGGTAGGTCGAACATCTGTTGTGTTGTGAATTCGGTAAAAAATCACACCAATGAAAAAATACAAAGATGTGTGGAGCAAAGGTAGTGATAATCAATGGATAAAAAAGCCTCAAGCAACAACAACAATCAACAGCCCTAAAGCCTAGTGTAGAACAACATCACAAGCATAATCAATCAATAAGGATAAGCAATGAAAGAAAAAGGAACAAACACACCAAGCTTTGTTGACCCAGTTCGGTCTAATATGACCTAATCTGGGGGAGAGAGCAGCTCTCCAATCCACTATCAAGAGATCTTTACAAAATGATTACAAAATGGGTTACAAGAAAAAGGCACAAGAGCTCACAATGAACAAAACCTAAAATCTACCTATTTTTTCCCAATCTCACCAAATGAAAGACACTCAATGATTTTCACTCTCCAAGGTGTTTATGATATTTCCCTCTCACAAGATAACCTTCTTACAAAGAATCTCAACCCTAAAGTTTCCTCCTTTGCGATCCAAGTTTCTCTCTCACAAGCTCTCTCAAAAAACTGAATTGAAACACTTAAATAGTACACAGGGACAGACAAAATCACGCCACGCCAGGAAGAATCGCGCCACGATTCAAACGTACGATCCAAGGTACGACAACCTTATCCAGAAATCGTGTCACGCCAGAACAGAATCGCACCACGATTTTGCTTCAGTAGAAACCATCCATTCTGCCAAGAAAATCACGGCACGCCACTCAAAATCGCGCCACGATTTTAGAGTTTCACATAATCATAATTTTGAGTCAAATTTCAACATTTCTCCACCTTGACTTCAAATTGGTGATGATGTCAATTTAGCCATCAACCACCATGCTGCTCTCTCCAATGGGGACTTACTCTTCAACAAACTTGAGCAAGTCCAAGCAATGCTTGAACCTTGATCTAGGTAATGACTTGGTAAACACATCCGCCAGATTCTCTTCCGATGCAACTTTCTCCACCACAATCTCTTTAGTTTCAATCATGTCTCTAACAAAGTGAAAACGAATGTCAATGTGCTTTGTTCTCTCATGATACACTTGATGATTCGCCAAATGAATGACATTTTGGCTATCACAATGTATCCTCACACATTCTTGAGTAATTTCTAACTCACCAATCATCCCTTTCAACCATATGGCCTCTTTCACTCCTTCAACAAGCGAAATGTACTCCGCTTGAGTAGTAGATAGCACCACCACGGATTGTTGATTTGCTTTCCAACTAATAGCCGTGCCATAAAGGGTAAACACAAAATCCGATAAAGATTTTCTTGTGTCCACATTGCCCGCATAGTCTGCATCTACATACCCCTCCAAAGTGTCTTTCTCTTGAGCTGCTCTTGTGTACTTCAGACCGCCCTTCAAAGACCCATTCAAATACCTTAACACCCACTTCAAAGCTTGCCAATGCACAATTCCTGGATTTGCCATAAAACGACTCACAATGCTAACCGCATAAGCCAAGTCTGGTTTACTACAAACTATACCATACATGATGCTTCCAACCCCACTTGCATAGGGAGTACTTTCCATTGCTTGCTTCTCATCCTCGGATTGAGGACATTGTTTTATGGATAACTTTGTGTGCTGGCCCAAAGGAGTGCTAACGGTTTTAGAGTTTGACATTCTAAACTGCTCCACCACCTTTTTCAAGTAACTAAGTTGAGATAAGAAAAGTTCACCTTTGTCACGATTCCTCAAGATATCAATACCAAGGACTCTCTTTGCTGGACCAAGATCTTTTATTTCAAATTCACCATTTAATTTTTCTTTGAGCTTCACAATCTCATCCTTGCTAGAGCTTGCCATCAAGATATCATCCACATATAAAAGAAGATAAAGAATGACTTTCTCACCCCTCTTCAACATGTACACACAAGAATCATACCCGCTTCTCACAAAACCGGTCTTCAAAAGAAATTCATCAAACCGACGATACCATTGCCTAGGGCTTTGCTTCAACCCATACAAAGATTTCTTCAAAAGACATACCTTTGACTTGTCCTCCACAAAACCTTCTGGTTGGTCCATGTAGATTGTCTCTTCAAGGTCACCATGTAAGAATACGATATTTACATCCATTTGTTCCAACTCAAGATTGAATTGATTCACAATAGCCAAAAGAATCCTTATGGAACAATGTTTCACCACCGGTGAGAAGATCTCATTATAGTCAATCCCCTCCACTTGAGTGAAACCTTTAGCCACAAGTCTTGCTTTGTACCTAGGACCTTCAACTCCCGGAATACCTTCCTTTTTCTTGAAGATCCACTTGCAACCAACTTCCCTTTGGTGTTTAGGTAGCTTCACAAGTTTCCAAGTTTGGTTCTTTTCCAATGAATCCATCTCTTCATTCACCGCCTTCAACCAATACTTGCTTTCGTTGCTCTCAAATGCCTCCTTGAAGTTTCTAGGCTCCGAGTCTTGCACATCTTCAGCCACATTTAGAGCATAACACACCAAGTCCGCATAACCATATCTTCTAGGTGCCGTAATGGTCCTCCTTTTCCTATCTCTAGCCAAAAGATAATCGGGATCCACTACCAGTTGAGTTCCAGTTGTATCCGATGTAGAAGTTTCATCCTCCACATCATCTTTCTCTTCATTTGGAAGCTCCACCTCAAACTGAGTTTCCTTCACTATTATTTCCGGTACCAAAGTCTCCAGGTCTTTACGCTTCATCCCCATGCGGGTCTCATCAAAGGTAACATCCCTACTAATCAAGACTTTTGATCCTCCACTAGATTCCAATTTCCACAACTTGTAACCCTTCACACCTTCCGGATAACCAATGAAGACACATTTCAAAGCTCTAGGCTCAAGCTTGTCTTGCTTGATATGTGCATATGCCAAAGCTCCAAAAACCTTCAAAAATCACACCAAAACTCATTAAATTGTTCTGAAACAAACTCATTAATGAGTTTTGCATTCGGATCTTTGGGGTCAACCTGCAAAACTCATTAAATTTTTCTAAAACAAATTCCAGGCCATTGTCAGTTCTCAAACCTTTTAGTTTAGTTCCAATTTGATTACCTATGAGAGTATGTGAATTCGGTCAAAAATCACACCAATGAAAAAATACAAAGATGTGTGGAGCAAAGGTAGTGATAATCAATGGATAAAAAAGCCTCAAGCAACAACAACAACAATCAACAGCCCTAAAGCCTAGTGTAGAACAACATCACAAGCATGATCAATCAATAAGGATAAGCAATGAAAGAAAAAGGAACAAATACACCAAGCTTTGTTGACCCAGTTCGGTCCAATATGACTTAATCTGAGGGAGAGAGCAGCTTTCCAATCCACTATCAAGAGATCTTTACAAAATGATTACAAAATGGGTTACAAGAAATAGGCACAAGAGCTCACAATGAACAAAACCTAAAATCTACCCATTTTTCCCAATCTCACCAAATGAAAGACACTCAATGATTTTCACTCTCCAAGGTGTTTATGATATTTCCCTCACACAAGAGAACCTCCCTACAAAGACTCTCAACCCTAAAGTTTCCTCCTTTGCAATCCAAGTTTCTCTCTCACAAGCTCTCTCAAAAAAACTAAGTGAAACACTTAAATAGTACACAAGGACAGACAAAATCGCGCCACGCCAGGAAGAATCGCGCCACGATTCAAACGTACGACAGCCAAATCCAGAAATCGCGTCACGCCAGAACAGAATCGCGCCACGATTTTGCTTCAGTAGAAACCATCCATTCTGCCAAGAAAATCGCGGCACGCCACTCAAAATCGCGCCACGATTTTAGAGTTTCACAGAAACACAATTTTGAGTCAAATTTCAACATGCTGGTTTATCTCAATCTCTATCTGTTGTCCCTGTTGAAATTCCAACCACTTTAGCAAGGGCTGATGCATTTGAGCAGCACTTGAAAGAAAAGGATACTATAGATAGACAAAATGAACCGGAGAGGTACCTAGATGAAGCTAATGTAAAAATTACTAACTTTGATATCCTTGTTTGGTGGAAACAAAATTCTACACGGTATCCTATTTTGTCAACCATGGTGAGGGATGTATTGGCTTCACCGGTTTCTACAGTTACTTCAGAGAGTGCATTCAGCACTGGGGGCAGGGTTCTTGACACTTACAGAAGTTCTTTGAACCCTGAAATGGCTGAAGCATTGATATGTACACAGAATTGGGTGAAGTCCACCATTCCTCTAGTCAAAGAGCTCTCTTTGGAAGAAGAGTTTAGTTATCTGTCAACATTGTTTCAGGTATGGTAAACATTTGCGTACTTGTTCAGTTTTTGTTTTTTGTTTGAATTTACAACATTAATTTATTTTGTTTCATTTGTCATAGAATTTGAAAAAGGCAAAGGTGTTGTTGGAGCTGAGAACAATGTGAATGATGCAGCTGGATCATCTTCTCAATCACAGCCAATGAGCTGTGACTAATTACCTCAAAACTGCATGTACTTGTTTTAATAATATGTTATAATTATGTATGTTTAGACTGTGTTACTTGAGAGCTTGATAAGTTGTTGTTGATATATTTGTATAGATGCCACACTTTTTTGGAGTCATTAATGAAGAATGACTAGAATCATTTTGGTGAGTAATTGGGTTGTTTCTGGATTAGTCTCAAAATTAAAGACTAATTTCATTTCTTTTTCACTTTTAGTTGCTTTGTGCTTCTTTTTGACAAGAGACACACCATCATATAATCCTCTTTGGTCATCCTTTCAATTTCAAGGCATTCATATTGTTGTGCTGCTGTGTTACTGCAACTTGTATATATCTCTTGCCTAGGGTAAAGTTAATTTATAAAGAATATAAGTTTTTTATCTTCCAACTTATGTAGGAATTGATCTTTTTCTAACGTGCTTATTTTACAGGCCATCAAAGTCAAACATATTAGAGTTCATACTCTTTTGAAGGAATCTTATGCTTATGCAATACAAGGTTAATTTGACTACTATTTTGTCAAATCTTTGATCCTTGTGATTGAACTTTTTCTAATTATTGTGTTTCCATACTGTTTTGTTTCAGTATCAAGTGACAACAATATGCAGCAACTGCATTTCCTAATATAATAGAAGGGTGCCTAGTAAAAGAAAGTGGATCTCATGTAGGAGATGATAGTGTGATGATTACATATCTTTATTGCCATTCCTAATAACTGTCACTGATCAAAAACTTGAGTTGAAGCACAAAGCATTTATATGTATTTTATTATGTATGGGGTTGTAATGTAAATGTATGTATATTATGCTACTTAGACTTGCTCTAGATTTTTAGGTTTTGTTGAACTTGAAAGCTGAATGGCTTCTAGACAGTCATCAACTTAATGTTGAATAGCCTAAATGGCTTATTAAATTATTGTGAATTATGTCCAATGACTTAGTGATCGCCTTATTAAAATATGGTGAATCATGTTTGTGATACAAAATTTGTTTTATGATCGAAATTATTTGTAAAAAATTAAATGATCAACTTGTAGCACAAACTGAATTTAACCACCCACTTAATCTGATTAACCGATCATCCGAAATCCGAATTAACCGAAGCTATTTTAGGTCGAAATCGGGCCTTGTTATTCAATTTGTGGGCTTCTATGGATTGAGTTTTTGGAACCGAAACCGACCCTATCTGACCGATGTCCACCCCTAATCCTAACAAGTCTCAATTCAAATTTTATGGAGTATTTTAATTGAGATCGTATGAGATCTCTTCCAACTTAACTAGAGTTCATTGGTTCGTATTCAACACCGTGAATGCAGTGGTGTTAAATTCTCTCGAGGAGAGCTTTGCCATCTATAGAGGTCCTATCCAACTCAAGAGATTAATCTCTGCAGTTGGGTACAGATGATACTCGATTCACAAAAAAAAAAGAATGTCTACACAATTTTAATTTGAGCATTTCAGCTTATATACTTATGAAGAAAAACGATAAGCTAATGAGAAAAGTTTGTTACCAAACACATCTAATTTTATCAAACAAGCTTATAAGCTAATACAATAAATTATAAGCCAGCTTATTCCCGTTATTGGTTCTATTTGTTCCAAACAATATGACTCCCCATAAGCAAGTTTTACTTTCCTTTTTACTTCTAATCTAAACAAAAGAAATCATGTTTTTCTCTCATTCTCTCCCACTATTACCATTTTTTTTTCTTGTATCAAATAATAGATGATTTCCTATCGAGAATCTAACTTCCAATGGTTGGGAGTAATAATTATCCTAAAAATACTAAAGAAAAAAATTAGAAAATCTAAATTGTGTAGGTACGTCATGAAAAAATGATGGTGAAATCGAAGTGTCATTACTCACAATTTGAACAAAGAAATGGAATATGAAAACTTAAGATGATCATGTCTACTTAAGCTAATCTTTTTTCTTTTTGGTAGAAAAGGAATACCTACTTACTTGAGCTACTCTAACATATATATTTTAAGTAAAATGTATCTCTTTATTACATATAGACAAATAACAAAATATTTAGAAAATATCTTCTCAAGAGGCATAGTGTCAAAATAAAATTCTTAAGAGGCCCAGTGCCGACAAAGAAATATTTAATACTATTGCAATTTACTAAAAGAAATGATATTTGAACAACCATTTTTAAACAACTTTTATGACAACCCTCTCTCTCATACTCACATTGTATTTTTATTCTCTCTCCCCTTTTTTCTCTCTCTATTGCTATTATCCAATAGAAAAAGAGGAAAAAAGGTTGTCACTAAAGTTGTTTGAAATTGGTTGTCCAAATATTATTCCTCATGTACTAATGTAATTGTTGGAAGCATATTTGGGTGTCAAAGCACTCAAGAAACCAGATATGAATGCACATAACTGGAATTTATTTAGTGGAGGACCAGAAAACAAAATATGTGGTAGTAATAGATGTTAAGAATTACATATCTATCAAAACACTCTTGAGGATAACTATAATCAGACAATTACATATCTTCACCAAAAAAAACTATAATCAGGCAAATGATGATGAAGTGTGAACTTTATGAAAACAAAATGAGCTCAGATGTGCCAATTTTCGCAACCGAGTCCGAAGTAGACGTTAGTGATGAACTCGTCACCACATTAGACACAGGCAGCGATCAGTTGCCGTCATCTTTGGTGTAGTTTAGTTGTATTTTTAGTTTTTTGTAGGTTCTCTTTTGTAAAATTAATTATATTTGAGTCATTGTCGGACACAGACATGTAATCACCTCTTTCAATTGAGATTTGAAGAGTCTTACCATTCTTTCAAACATCTTTTCCACTGAAGTATTTTGAGACATATCAAACCATTGTGTTAACACTTCATTGGACAATTTAACCACATTTATAAGTCAACTCTTTAACAAAACACCAAATTCTACACTCTCAACATTATTTTCATCCATATATTGTTTTGTAGGCGTTATCCAATCCAAACCAACGTCATATATTCATCTCACCAATTATAAGTCTCCAAACCATCCATTTCAATGTTTCTATCACCAATCACTTGTGTTATCTTAATCTTATCCTACATAATTTTCTTTGATTATCTTCTTACTACAAATAAAGTCCTCTTTTTGACGAGAAGGAAGCCTCCAAAAACCTCAGGACAGGTCACAATAGTTTTTTTTTTTAATTCAAATTTGATCATATGACAAGATAATTATGTTTGATAAGAAAAAAAAAAAGAATAATGTTATGTTGCATAAAATCAAAAAATGATCATATGAAATTGAGGAAAAGAAGTACAAAAATACTACTCCCCCTCTGTCCCTATAGGTAAACACTCTTTCTCTTTAATAAAAGGGTGCTTACATATAGAGACGGGGGAGTATATTTCAAGGTAATATTGCGTTATGGAGGGTGGGGGGTGTCTAAGGATCACTTCATTGTAAAATATTTGTACAATATATATTTGTGTTGCAGTTCAATCTTTTTCTTTTTATGCGATAGAATGGTTATGATTGAATTTATGATTCTAAGCGTACGCAAAATTAAAACGAATGTTTGATGATTTATATACTCAATTGGACACATATCCAATTCTTAATGGACTCCACTACGAAGGCATACACTCAAACGTTGCACTGACAATTCGTACCCAAGTGTTACCTCTTAGGAATCACACGCCGTATGATGAAGATTAGTTGGTAATTCGCAAATCTCGGCATGAATCTCTCAACGACCTTGACAGATTTTTCACACATTTCTATTGAAACCAACCTATAAAATAAGTTATGCATAAGAAGAAAGAAATACATTCTATTCTATTAAACATTCTACCAACCCTATTGAAAAATTGATTGAGGCTTGGTGTTTGCAAGTACCTCTTATGCGCGAGGATCACTACCTCCATCTTTTTTCACATGTCACCAACTCGACTATCGTTTTTGGTCCACCTCAGATAATTAGAGGCGTGTGTTATGATCCATTCCAACATTTTCCCATTGATAATACTTTTTCTAACATATTTGAGAATATAGAGTCCAAAGTGCAGTATCACTCTTAAGAAGAAAATTCATGAGCATCGTCCTTCCTCCTCCACAACCTTTTGATAAAATAAAACAACTACAACACCATCACCAACCCTCTCACTTAGGTGTGTACTAGGAGTGGTGGTGCGCTTTTGATGAAACGATGACAACACTATCCCCAACACCATCATTGATCAAATGATGTCATAATATTGTGTCCTATATCACATATTTTTCAAACTCGTTAATCTCGATGTCTTTTTTAATAGTTTTTCTCATAGTTGTGTAGGTATTCCTCTACATCCAGAAATTTGATTATTCTTTATTTGATCTATATCCTAATTAAAATTCCATAGGTCTTCTCTCTCCACTTTCTCCAAACCATTTAAACCTGATTTCTAGCATCTTTTATATGATAGGTGCTACTGTGTCTTTCTTTCTGATATTATCATTCTGAATTATATACCTTTCAATCTTTCGACCAAAACTTAGTACTAAAATTTTAAATTGTGAAAACAGATCCATCTGACCTACTCTAATTTATAGTTATTCTTTGAGTAAAACATTTATTTTGCTATTGACAAAAAACCAAATATTTGAAAACTAGTTCTCTAAAAATACGAGTAGCAAACAAAGAAAAGATATCAAAATACTATGAATGTAAATCGTATTAGGTAGGGCCAGGACAACCATGCATGCACATTTAGTGAGAGGGTCCCAACAAAAAAAATAAGTGGTGAGTTGTGGAAAATTTCTTCAATTATTAAGGGTAACTGTAGCAACCGACGTTAGCGAAAAAGAATGATCTCAGAAATTGCACCAGCCGGGAATCGAACCCGGGTCTGTACCGTGGCAGGGTACTATTCTACCACTAGACCACTGGTGCTTTGTTATTCATTTTCTACGATATATATATATATATATGGATTTCTTCGAATGTTGTTCATTTCAATTTTGTTTTTGTTGTAAAAAACCATTATCAATTTAAATGTTGTATTTAAAACTTTTTACATTGTGTCCTTTAAAAAACAAAAAATTATATTGCTTGAACTATAGATGGAATAATTGTAAAATATATATGGAAGAGGAAGAGTGTGGTTTATAAGAAATGGTAGTTAAATTAACTGTATTTTTTAAAATAAAAAAAAAGTTTTTATTATAGTTTTTTTGGGTGAAAGTTTATTATGGTTACAACCGAACAAATAATGAATTATGTAATAAAAAAATAGTTCTTCCTTTTTATTTCGTTTTTCATAGGTTTCATTTTTTAAAGATAATCTTATTCGAGATGTGTCGAATGTTAAATACGAGTATAATCTTTTAACACTTACAAGTTTATTATAGTTATAATTGAACAAATAATTGATTCTGTAATAAAATAAAGGTTTTGCCTTTTTATTTCACTTTTCATAAGTTTCGATCTCTAAAGATAATCTTATTTGAGACGTGTTGATTCAACACTGTGAAAGCTGGTCATTTGGCTAGACTTGCTTCTATTTTATTGTGGTGGGGTACTATTCTACCACTAATTTAATGTTTTAGACAAATCCTAATGTCACACAGGGACAGGGTGGAGCATATTGTGTTTTGAGATTGAAGAAAAATTGCAATGTGAATCTTTGTGCTCTTAAGTACTCTCCTTTTGAAAGCATTTGCACCCATGTCAAATATTGTGTTATCACTCTCATCTATATGGAGCATAGTGTGTTTTTCTTTTTTGACAAAATAGAAATATTCTTTAGAGAAATAACTCGGCAATCCAATACCAACCCAAAAATGGTACCCTCCGTCGCATCGAGGCACATAGAAGAAAAGAATACACCACGTCACATGTGGCTTGAAGGAATGGTGGTTAGTGTGGCATACTGACCCTTGTGAAAGATCTCTTCTATCTTCTTACAAGAGAACTCTTTTCTCCATCTATACCTTCTTTAATTTTGTTCTTGTGGAGTTTTCATTTTCATCAAACATAGAACCAAGAGGATCTTTGGTTATACCCGTGCAAATCCGTCCGACTTGTCCAACACCCGAAACAACCAACACCCGATTGAACTGCATAGTATAATGGTTGGAAATGGGTGACCTCATATGTTGTTTGGTTTTCCTTGGATTTGATTTTTGCGGCCCGTAACTGATGCTCTACCCTAAA
Organism: Medicago lupulina; assembly: GCA_958299785.1. Lineage (NCBI taxonomy): Eukaryota > Viridiplantae > Streptophyta > Magnoliopsida > Fabales > Fabaceae > Medicago > Medicago lupulina. The sequence continues at coordinate 53,497,749 of OY283145.1, forward strand.
ATAAATTACCATATAGATTAAGTTATATCCTATTCCATATTTTAAATGGACCAAATAAAAAAGTCGAACACAAGGTAAAAATAACAAAAAATTCATATCCTCCCCTTAAAAAAAAATCATATGCTACATGCTTAATTTTAAACAAACTCATCTTTCTAATAAAACACTAGATAGATCAAGTTATATCTTATTCTATATTTTAAATGGACCAGATAAAAAAGTCGAACACAAAGTAAAAACAAAAAAATTCCTATCCACCCCTAAAAAAAATCATATCCTACTTGCTAAAATTTTAAATCAACTCATCTTTCTAAAATAACGAATGAAAAGAGCGATCAATACAATAACTATATATTTATTCTAAAAAGAAAAAACTATATATTGTATTTTTTGAAAAGGCTAACTATATACTATATTGACTCAGCAAAAACTAGTGTTTTGAATTTCAAAGAGACCTTGAGTTGAGACACAACTTTTCCATCAAACTATAATTTTCTACAAATCATCATTTTTATAACATTGTCATTAAATCGAATCATGCTCCCATCGTAGTACATCATACCCCATTTGATAAAAAAAATATCAACAAAAAAGTCACCATTCAAATTAGTTCGTCAATCAATTGTCCATTTTTAACACCAAGAACCTATGTGAACGAAGAAGATTTCTCTATATGGTAGTTTTAATAGCAGCAATCCCAAAAGAGCCTCTTCATCGAGCTGTAGGTAACTATTTTTGCCAGAAAAATTTGTTAAGCTAACTGCTCAAACTGATATTGGTCACAGAAACTCTAATATTGAAAGATTAGACAGTTAATAGACAGAAGATCTAATTGTGACAATTGAGATTGAATCCGCACAGGGAGATGTAGAAACTAAATCACGCAATTGTAACATACCAAATCACGCAATTTTTTAAAAAAATAGAAAAAAATAAAATAAAGGTATAACTAACACTAACATGAAAAATACTTGTATGGTCATAAAATTTTAGACATGGGATTTGAACACTCACATAAAAGTACACATCATTTAATAATTATTTGAAAAATACATATTGTTTAATTATTTTCTTTCTACCTTTTTTCATTTTTGTAAGTGTCCAATTTTTGTGCCCAAAATCTTATAACCACCCCTTATATATTCTTATAAAAAATAAATAACCCTAAAATGAACGAAACTGACTTTTTAAAAATAAAAGTAACGAAAAAGACGTGTGCATTTAATCTAATAAGAAAAACATGTGCTTTCAACCAGAAGTAAATAAGTTCAAAAAATAAAAGTTCAGTTATGATAAAAATGTGAAATAAGAAAAGAAAAACAAAAATCAACCCATCTATTTTGTCTAGTGCTCTAATCACTACCTGTGACTCAAACAAGGAAAATAGTTCTATTGACAAGTCCATTTATCCCTTGTGTACAATGACTAGTTCTTTATTAGTAATTTATGATACAAATTCTATGCTATAAAATAATCAAAGAATGAAGCATGTTTTTCCATACATGTTTCTGGGGGCATCATCAAGGCAATTTTGAATAGCCATGGACTCCACCAAAGATACCGCTGTAATTAAGAAAAATAGGTAAAATATCACATAAAAAGAACAATACCTAATTTTTCAATTTTCAATTTAAATAAAAAGGGAATTCGCATGGCTTGACAGAAGAACAGTCAAGCATGAAACGTTAATCAATTTTTCCCTTCACAATTCAAACATCAGTATTTCAGACACAAACTAAAATCAAATCTCACTATCATGATGACAACATGAACCAAACCATGTTATTGCTGTACTTTTGAAAAATTATATTTATGAGTCTAAAGCAAGATTCGATCAAACTCTCATTAATAACTACTGCCTGAGAAAGCATATCAAACATTGTAGCATTTCTTCAATTCTGAGCATATCAAGCAAGGCCATAAATATAACTATGGGAGAACACCCAATTGCCAAGGAAAACATAATTCAATGTCACAAACTTATAGGTATCCATTCCTGTAAGATGTCTAAATTATTTCTATTTTACACTTCAAAGCTACAAACAGAACAGAAGTATAAACTCAACCTCAGGAAATCACCTGATATATACATCCCTAAATATTGAACAATAAAAACGCATGTAGGAGAGGAAAAAAGTTACCAGAATATACATGCACTTTTGTACAAAATACCAACTTGAGCAAGAAACACCGAAACAATGATAACACAACACTCAACCTAGTTTAGTCTAGTTCGTTAGCATCTATGGCTACTACCAACATTTTCCTACTTATTTGGTACTCTCATTTCTATCGTTCATCAATCTCTAGAAGAAACCCAGAGTTGATGGAAGTCATCTTCATTTTGAGACGAATGCACATTGATCTTACTTCTTAATTCTTACAAAATCGCCATCCTTTGGTAGCACCAGCTGAAAGGTAGGCAAGTCATAATATTTTCCATGTATTGACCATTATCGTTAGTGCTATTATATATTCACCATCCTTCACTGGCACTCAGTTGGAAAGCGGAGGAAAGTCATCTTCATTCTTCAAATGATAACCTTGCACTTCGATCCTGAATCTCAAACCATAGACACCCCCTTAAAGCAAAGGAAAACTAGGAGTACAAACTACAATCGTAGTGGTTTAAGCTCTAAACAAAGTTGCCAATGATTTAACATCATAAGGAATCTCTGCAGCAATGAATAAGCATCGAAGGAAAAAATTATTTTACCTTTTGGGATCCGCTACAGATAATGAATTAGACTTTTCCTCAGTCGCTATCTCCGTGTTGGGTACAGATACCCCAGAAGTAGAAATGCCTTGGTCTGGGTGATTGCTCACTTCAGTTCTTGGGGATCCACGAAGCTGAGGGCTACCTGAGCCAGACTCATGTTTATCAGATGAGTGAGGGAAACCATTAGCATGGCGTGCTCCCCACGTGGAAGGTTGAGAGAAATAGGTTTCTGAAGATCTGGGTCTACCATTACTAAGAGAAGGATATACTTCTAGAGCAGGTTCAAAACTACCTTCCACAGACAAATTGACCTCTTGTGAAGCTAGAGCGAACCCATTGCTATGAGTGTATCTCTGCAAATGCCCATGGGTACCGGGTGCAAGGCCCCTTCCCCTACCCGGCATTGGCCTATTATCCCTGAATGGACGAGAAGTCTGCAAAATTATGAGATTAATTAACACTTAAGGGACAACTGAATTATTGGAATGCGCATCAAATATGTGTGTGTGTGTGTGCGCGCGTGTTTGTGTGTCAAATATTTTAGAAGTGTATGTATGTGTGTTCAGTTTTAATAACTATATAGATACCATATTAGGGAAGTATGCGCCTGTTCCTCGTGGCTTTCTCTTTTCTTCTGGGCCGAAAGAGGTCATTGGTAGAGTAGGATGGTTTACGAGGAAAAGTGGTCCCACAACACCATTTGAGTTTGTCTGGGGATGAATGTTGTGGTTCATCTGTAGACATTGACGAACAGTTTCCCATGAATTCCTATTATGAAACTTGGGAGACCTAGGAGGACTAGGTACCACAACAGGAGAGACAGTATAACCATTGCACATATGGCCATACTGTAGGTTTGCAACGTGGCTGTCATAATCGCCAGCAAGGTCCAACAATGATTTTGAAGCTTCAGTCCCCCCAGAAACACTATTGTTGTATCTATCACTATGAAAGAAATCATTTTCAAGATTAGCAGCATCTCGTAAAACTGTTGAACCATTAGATGCCATATTCTTTTCATCAGTGTGTGATCTGGGAGAATTGCTTACCATACCATGCTTCTCTTTCTCATCATCAAATATAGAGTTTACATCAGTTTCGCTACAACTCCTACTTTCAGCTTTCCCATTTGAACAATGTGAAAAACCATTAGTGCTTGCAATGCGTAAGACTCCGGATGTTGCAACATGTTTAGAATCTTCACCAAGTTTGTAAATTGCAACTGTATTTCCATCTCCAGATGAGTCGAATGATGGCCCTTCCAAAGAAGAGATATCTTTTACTACGTATCTTTCTCTTTCACTTCTAATTTCATAATTATGTTGATTTCCAGTCATCATATCCTTGGATCCAGTAGATAAACACACAAATGACTTGTCTTCATTCCCTTGATTGCTTCCATGCCTATCCAAAGTGTTCGCAAAAAACCTATTAAGCTCATCTGCTATTCTATCTTCCGGTAACATAAGAATCCAGCCAAGTTTACGGGCACCATACTTAAATGCACTGCGTATTCGATAGAAATTACCTGAAAGAAATAAATGAATACCACCATTGTAATATGATGTTAGATGACATGAATGGATCATTAGACAAAAGCAAGGTACCTATGACTAATTCTTTTATGCCCTCTAGTCCATGGATAGTGTATACAAAATCAAAACAAATTATGCAAATCAGCAGCAGTGCTACAGTGGTAGTGTATGTAAAGGTTGTAGACAAATTTTACTAGTTGTAGTAAGAGTAGACACGATTGTCTACTGAATTTATGTAGGCGCAATCATGCAGGGAAGGAACAGAAAGAAAGTAACCAATCCACTGCAGCATTTTTACAGATAAATAAATGGCGGTTTAGCTATTATGCCCTTGATCTAAGCATAGCTCAGCAAATAGCACCCATAACAAAAAAAATGGGACATTATGAATTCAAAACAAAAAAACATACATAACAACTCTGTTGTCAATAGCGGCCGAACGCGGCGCGGAGCGGCCAAAAACAGCAAAACGCGATGCAGTGCTCCAACGCGGAGCGTTTGGAGAAAGCGGCTGAAGCGGGCGCGATTGCGGGTATAAAGCGGGCGCGATGCGGGTCAAAGCGGACGCTTTTCACTTAAAACCGTTTTTAGGGTCATTTTTGTAATTTTCAAACCCTAACTATTATTCCTCTCCATCATAACCATATACACAGCCGCAAACACAACTTCTTCATCATACATACAAAAAAAATCCATCTCCTCTTCTCATCTCATCATCTTTTGATCGTGGAACTCATATTTGTTCTCCTCTCCAAGGTAGTCAGGAACGAGTCCCAGCACGTAGGATCGCACGATCTTACGTGCCACAGCACCTCGACCGTGCTTCGATCCTACTTACGAATCGTGTTTTCTCTGTTTTGCTCTATTTCCTCTGTTTTCTCTGTTTTTTGCCGTTTTTCCTCTGTTTCCTCTGTTTTTCTCTGTTTTATTGCTTGGTTCCTCTATTTTCCCTCTAATATCTCTGTTTTTATGCTTGGTTCCCCTGTTTTCCCTCTATTTTCCCTATATATTTCTCTCAATTCTATCGACAACCTATCAATCCTACTTACAAACCTTGTTACGTTCCTCGTGTTTACGTTCTTTCACCGGCCGACCGATCCTACGTAGGAACTCGTTCCTGACTACATTGCTCCTCTCTTCATCTCTTGATTTCAGAATTTGTTAATTAGTTAGTTGTTAATTGTTAATTTGTTAATTGGGAGGATGAACTTGTTAATTGTTAATGTTTTTCACATTTGTTACTTTAAGCTTTAGAGGCTTAAAGTGTTGGTTTCCTTGAATTTTATTAGTATTTTTTGCAAGTATGTTTTGTTTTGCTTAAAGACTTGTGACTTTTATTTCAAATTAGGAATACTTCATGAATTTTGAGTAATGTTTAAGGTATTTTAGTTTTTTTTTTTCAACAGTATAGTATTTTAATATTAAATATATTAGTGTCCGCGTCACCGAAAACGCGACCGCACCGCATCAATTTTTGGGGTGGCCACGCCGCGCCGCATTTCCACTTTGACAACAGAGCATAACAATTTCACCCATAACTGTTCCAAGCCCTACTGTTCATAGAAACCAAAAAATGAAAGAGAAATATAAATACAAGCACATAAAGAAGACGCATTGCAATATAGGATCATCAAGATGAAGAATGACAATTGTAAGCTTCTTTGCTTTTATCAATTTCTAAGACAATCTAAAGTAACATCTTCAATGTACTGAACTGTACCAACCGCAATTTCCTTTTAAGAACTACAAAGTACATCCATTACAAACCATGCTGGTGTGAGTTGTGAGGATTATTGTCTATAGTTGTAATTTTCTGAGGGAATATACAAGGGAAAAACGTACATTCTAGGAAGCCATTCCTGGTAAGTATGATGCCTTTGTCCATATATGGTGTTGGGGGGCATTTAGATAGCCTTTCTTACCAAAATTGAGTGGTGAACAATCATAAAGTCAGTTATCAAAAATGACTGGGTCACAGATGGGATTGAGATTAAGTATCAAGTGCTGAAGCAGTAAACTGTGCCCTAAAGAAGTCACCACAGATCATAGAGATATTTCAAAGGATAGGTGGTCCATCACATGGTATCCAAATCTCTATGATTTGGGGCAAGGCGGTTTTAGCTGCATCTTATCTCATAAATAGTTTCTTGCCTCCAAAACTCCTATGGAGGTTTTGTCTTCATTCTGTTCTGACGTGTCCACCTCCAATAACCGTCGCTCTACCTCGGGCACATTTTCTTCTCCTATAGAGTTTGATGTCTAGTTTATCTCCATAATTAGCTTCTAGTTCCTTCTATAAATAAGAATCTCGTTGCTGTTTATTTCGAAATTCATCCTACTTAATGCAGGGTATTTGTGGGATCTAATGGACTGTATTCATTTCCAAACCTGCCGTCACTCTTCTCTGCCAAGCCAACAACTGAATCCCCCAATTCCACTGCTCATTATGTTTTGTTGTCTATTGTTTTTCCAGCTTCTAAGTAGTCTCTTCTAGTACCACAAACATTGTAAAAGTGTTTGGCCTCTATACTTCCAAGGATAGACTCATCCATGGGTCCAAGTTTTCCCTCTATGTGAGTTAAACCATCTTATTTCCTTAGATCACATCTCTTAGAATTTGGGTTGGGCCTAACTAAACCTTGCAAAACCGGCATGTAAGGTGAGGGTTACATAGGCCATATCTCTAGGCAATGAGGGACTATATCCACCCCTTCACACCCAACACAATGAAGGTGTTGGAGAATTCAATGAAGGAAACCCAAATGCCGCAATTAGGCGGCTGGGGGCGGACTGCAATGAAGGCAGAATTTCCAACGCACTCCCTCACGCTCGGGCCCAATGAGCCAAAAGTGTGGACGGTGCGGAAACACAACAACATATCTAGTATAGACTCTGATACCATCTTAGAATTTGTGTTGGGCATAAACCTTACAAAACCAGCGTGTAAGGTGAGGGCTGCCCAAACTTTATAAACACTACATAGGCCATATCTCTAGACAATGTGGGACTAAATCCACCTCTTCACACTCAACACAATGAAGGTGTTGGAGGCTGCAATAAAGGCAACTCAAATGCCTCAATTAGGCGGCTAGGGGCGGATCGTGAGGAAGGCGGAATTTCCAACAACCTCCCCTGCCACCTTTTCCTCTTGGTGTTCTCCCCTCTCTATTCACAAAACACATAATCCATGTCCATTCTGTTAAGCATTTTCTGGCCTCATTTTCCAACGACTCCCCATCTTGAACTGCATCCAGCACCATAAATCCTGATGGTTCTTCCAGTATTTTGTAGTCTTCCTCTCGTCGTCCTCCTCCTCAAAATAATCATCCCATTCAAACCATATCAAAACCTGGTATTGTCCAACATCAGCTATAGCCCATACTCCTACTAACAGTTTTTGAATCTTCCTCTACAAAAGAGGCCTTGTCCTCCCATGGGTGGAAAAAGTACTGGCCTATCAGACTAAATGTTTAGTGCCACTTCCGACAGGCACATCTGCATTTGGATGTAAGTGGGTCTTTCGCATCATATCTAAATCCTGATGGTACATTTAATAAGTATTGTTAAAGACTGCATGTTTTGAACCTTCCGCATCATATCAAATTGGTTCACTAGATTAATTTATGGTTGATGTCAACCGGTTTTAATGCGCACCCCTAAAAGAGTCCCACATTGGTTGAGAGATGGCCTGAACAAGCATTTATAAGTGGGGGGCAGTCCTCAACGCACAAACCAGTTTTGTGGGGTTGTGTTAGGCCCAACCAAGATTTCTAAGATGGTATCAGAGTCTCCTCCAAGATCCATTAGGCTACCTGCTAACAGGTTTCTGCTATCGAGCCATCCACCATTTATATCCAAGCACCAAGCCCAATAGTGTTCAGTGTGAGGGTTGTGGTAAAGAGGCCCCATTGGTTGAGAGATGGCCTGAAGAAGTGTTTATAAGTGGGGGCAGTCCTCATGCAGGCTGCAAGAGCCTGGCAGAACAGGCTTACGACTTTTGTCAGTTCTAGGTTTGACCAAAGTAAGTGCCAGTCCTGTCTTCCCATTCTTCAACAGAATGGCTGTTATCTCAACACTTCTAATTATGTAGATAACATCATTGTCACAGATGATTACTCTCAGGAAATTATTAGTGGCAAGGTAACTAAAACCGAAGCATTCGGTTTGACCAGTTGGACCATGAACAGGGATGCGTATCTGGTCCGGAACAACTACGAAACCACTCTATGAAAAACCACTTAATTAGTGAGTTGGTTAGACCAAATAAGGCATGTTGCCTATAAATAGAAATAGGGGTCAAGTGGAGAATTAGGAAATTAGTGAAATTATGATTGGGAGTGTCTGGCTCTCACAAATACTAGGAACTTGTATGTTCTTGATGTTCGTTCAATAATAATCGTTAGAATTATAACATTCTAACAAGAACAATGCATCTTTTCATTCCAATCTGATCCAGGTCATATCACATATTACAACACAGCCACAAAACATTACAAGCGCAGTTCAAGAGTCGCTCGGACTAAAAGGAAAAGCACTTCATACCTTTGTTGACACTGCGGCCAAGGTTGTTGTTTTCCTTTAGTGGATCAATGATGTTAAGGTGCTTATGGGGAAATGCACGCAAATTTAGATCGAGCCCCCTTGGAGGTACCGAGAATGATTCCACGCAGCTTCTAATGAATTCATCAGTCAGCAGAGTATTTCCCCCATTTTCCAGTGCCTCAGCTTCACACAACAACAGAGAATCAAAAACCCAACCGACCTAAAGCTACTTGATGATACCAAAAATACCTTGCATACCTACTACATCAGGCGGAGATGATTTGGCAACTGGTCCCTTCAAACTTACACAATAATTGTCCCAATCAAATTTGCTGAAGTAGTCCAAAAATCTGTAGAGAACCTGGAAAAGGGCAGGGTGCATAAAATTCTTATTGAAAGGATGCATCACCAGCATCATATGATTCAGATTTCTTTTTCTTTCTTTTTCCTTTAAAAGTATGATTCAAGTAGATTCAATGCAGAACTTACTGCTAGAGGACCATCTAAGGACACATGAAATCGATGGAAAATATACAGAACTAGTGTTTCCAAAGCATATGTAGAGATCAGCCCATGGTGGGCACCAAGAATACGACTCTCATAGTAGCACCAAGCTTTAATCAGGATGATACTACGTTTGAAGATATGATCCTTGGCTACAAGACGGTCAACCTACAAAATATAAATTCAGAATTCAGTTAGCAGAAGATACAGTGGAAACAGTATTATACAAAACAATGAAATTCATAACACTTGTTTCAGAAGTCTTGAGAATCGTATAAAGCGAAGAAAATATTAAAAAGATGAATCATCCTTTGGAAGTGTTGAGTAAAGATCTTGTCCAGAAAAAGTGTTGAGTAATGATGGAGAAAAGTACATTTGAAACAGTTTGTTACAAAAAATTATCATGGGTCTTAAGAAGCCACTTCAATAATACCTTCTCAAGAAAACATAATGTACTGAGTCCTCCTAACTGATTGAAAGAGATGTCTACAACAATATTCTGTACAAGACATTTTACAAGCTTAACCTGCAGAAAAAGAACCACCAAAATATGAACCAGTGGATAAAATAAAAAAAGAAAACTGCTATGGAAAGAGCATTTAGCATTTTCAGTAAATACATTGTTTCAATATTTTCAAGTATAAGAAATATAAAAGCCAAGTTAATTCAGCAATAGACTGGCTAACAGAATCAGCCTACCACATCAGTTTAGCAAAGTCTGCACAGATGAAGAAATTTCCAGTCCATATAGAATAAAGGGAAAATAAAGTTAGATTTAAAATCGACAAGAATTCCCGGGAACTACTACAGATTCTAGGTGAATCTATCTACCAAAATAAAATTCACTACCCACACAAACAAGGTAGGGAGGGAAAAGACATTTCTGTAACTTAATAAGCATAAATCATGAGGAAATGTGTGCTAGCGTGAAAATTTTGGGTCTATCTCAATTTTGATACACATTAAATAGAAAGAGGTCATATCAAAATTTGTATAACTTAATGACATAAGCCAAAAAAGTTCACATAATGAAGTTCTGTGAAATTTTATCAAAGGATCCATTCCCGAACCACAATTGAAACACTCTTAACACTGCCTGCTTAGGAAAATAGGAAGAGATGGTAATAGAAGAGACAGTCATCTGTACGTTTGAAAACACATAAATGTTTCAAAAGAATGAAGAAGAAAAAAAATGCTTTGATATACAACCATTCCCTCCCAAATAAAAGTAAAAATTAAAGGACAGATTCAGCATATTCAGACTCAGCTGGCGATTTCTAGTTTATGGGCAATGAATGTTTCACAAACTAAGTTGTATTCCATACATAAGATATCAAGGAAGAGGATAGAAAGAACCTCTGCATCAATGAAACGAACATCCTTTACTTCATATTCAGCAGCTTCATTGTTTTCCTCTCCCCGAAGAACAGCATGAACATCAGATACCAAGCCATCCTCAATGTTTTGAGGACTAAGTGCAGTCAGATCAATATCTCCATCCGGAAGATATGTTTTTAACGGAACTGACCCATAAGGAAAGACCTGAAATAGAGAAAATGTAAAATTGGTTAATAATACCTCCTTAGAAACAATCCTAACATCAGTACCTTTGGAGAAATAAGCACTAAATTGAATAAGCACTTTCAGAGAAATAAGTCAATAATAATAAAGACATATCAGATTGTTTATGTTTGTGCAGCATAAACAATCTCCCTCAGTTATAAGGCCAAACTATAGACATAGTATTCAAAGGGATTGATACAGAAACAAGAAACCACAACATGCAATATAGAAGGCAGGTGAAGTACAAGCCAATCTCGTGCTAGGAATGCCTTTCTAGTTCAAATGAGGCATGCTTTTACACTTTATTGATAACTATAAAATAAAATAACCCAAAAAGCCCAGCCATCTTCTAGCTGATTAATATGATGCTAATGAGGGTAGAAAATTCTGAACAATAAAACTCAGATCAAATCAAACCTACTCAAACTTATTAAATTTTGAATGACTTTTATTTGGACAATTGCTATAATATAACTTTCTGAAACAAATATTACGCAATAAAAACAACTTCCAAAGATGGATCTTCTTTTATGAATCAAACAAACAAACAACAATCAAGCCTTATTCCACTAAGTGGGGCTGGCTAAAATAGAATTCGGAGAACCTGGCTAAAATAGAATTCGGAGAACCTGGGGCTGGCCATATGAGTCAAATACAGTGATTTTCTTCAACTAAGGCTAGTAATGTCTCTATCTCCTTGTGCAAAATCCTTAAACAACATGCATTTTGAAACAGAAGTAGGAAACACTTATATTGTCACCGAGTACACGTTGATTCAAGACAGTAGTTGTTACGGTGCCTCCTAGAATTTGGGCTTACAATATTCTTCAGTGTGTGCCAAGTGCCATGGGTATGTGGTACATTTCATACTGAGCATTGGGTACATGGGGGTCTACATAGTTCATATGTTTATGTTCATGACATGTTCTGCTATACTAATAAGTGCACTGCCAATAATTTTCTATCTAATCAAAAACTATTAAATTACATACGAACTATGTCGACCCCCATGTACAAGGTTCGTGACATGTTTTGCTATACTAATAAGTATGCTACCAATAATGCTCTGCTATATTAATCTTTTCATAATATAATGTGAAATAAAAAATAAAAACATGGAAAGGTAATGGAAAATATTACGCATTTAATTCCATCAAACTCCGCTTTAATTTACCTAAACAAAAAGACTCGTCTGGAGATAATATTTCCCACAAGAAACACTTCATCTTCCATTACCTTCCCAATTCTCAAAAATTCTCACTTCAAAATCAAGCTTTCTCCAAACATTTGGCAACGGATTTTACACTTTTGTTGTTTTTCACGAGGGCTTAACACTAACAGAGCAACCCTTTAATGGCCGCTTTCTCTCTCCCACTTAAAGAGAAACACTTCACATGTCGTTATCTTCCCAATTCTCAAAAACACTCACTTCAAAATCAAGCTTTCTCCATTCATTTCATCAGGCTCCTACCATCTATCTACCCATCCAACACTCATATTCACATATCTAGCTCCCACCAAAGTAAAATCATGACCGACATCTCTAGCAAGCTTCAATACTCACCGCCAGTTCATCTCTTCTGTTAATTACATGGAAAATTAAATGGAATTGGTTCGCAATAGACCTCATATACACAGTTTAAAGGGATGAGAATCCAATTCTGTTTCACTCCTCACAACTCTTGGAAGTACTAATAATTTAATAAATTCTACTACATTCAATGGTCGAGAGTGACGGTTTAGGGTTATACCACTTCCACCTTATACAGATTCTAAAAACAAGATTGATACCACGAGAAGCACCCTTCAAGAACTAATCCCCTCATTGGATCACTGATTCATTCAAACTCACCATATACCTCCAATCATTCCACCATGATTTGCTCAACCATACAAATCGCACAACCAACAATACCATACTGTCTTTCACATTTATTCAGCTAAACCTAATTTCCATCATCAAGCTATAAGACAGTAAACACGGTGAATACATCCCGTATCACATTATTCTTCTAGCTCATAATCAAATTATTGAACAACACACACAATCTAAACAGCAAAGTTAATCACCAATATCACACACTAAAAACACACAACCACAACAACACACGCAACTCTTAATTCCATCAGAACCCTCGTTATCATTCAATTATCACCAAATTCACAACAATAACACAAAAACCTAGCATCATCAAAAAGCTTAACCGTATAAAAACATTTTGATACTCAATTAACCGCCGCCAAATTCACAAAAGCAACAAGAAAACCTAGCATCAACAAAAAAAAACCTAGCATCATATATAACACTTCATAGTCAATTAATCATCACCAAAAGTATCACCAATGTCACGCACTAAAAAAACATAATAAAACACTGTCACAACTACTCCAAACTCCTATCAAAGTCTTCCTAATCAATCAATCATCACCAAGTTAACATCAACAAAAAACCTAGCATCATCGAAAAGCTTAACCATGTAAAACACTAAAAACCTTCACCAATGTCACACACTAAAATAACATAATCAAACACTATCACAACTCCAAATTCCATCAAAATCTTCATAATCAATTAATCATCATAAAATTCATACCAACAAAAAAAAACTAGCATCATCGAAAATTTTAATCATATATATAATCAATTCAATAATATCAACCAAAGCAACAAAAAAAAATGAAGTAACCTAAAAATGGAAGAAATCACAAAATCAATCACCTCACAGCGAGCACCATAACGAATAAGTCTCTGAACGTAATCAACAACTTCTCTCCTCCGTCTATCAGCGGCGAGAGTAGGTTGAATTCGGCGCAGAATCTCAGCGGTGGTTTGTTCCGCGGCGGAGGATGCTTCATCGGTTACGGAAGAAGGATCGGGATTGAAAACAGGAAGCGGCGGCGACGGCGGTGAAGAAGAGTAAGGGCGATCCTCTGCGAAAACGACGCCGTTTAGATGAAGATCGCCCATAATGATTATAACGATAACGATGAAGGTGAAGTAAAGGAGGGAAACGATGTCGTTTGGATGGGACCACAACCCCGGAATCGGAGCCCGGGGGTAAAATTGGAAGAAAAAATGTTTTAGAGAGAGAAAGTGGTGGTGGCGCGTGAAGGAGGGATGAGAGAGATGAAAGGGAAAGAGGTGAAGGTTGGTGTTTTTTTGTTTTTGTTGGAAGACGGTGGTGGTGGAAAGGGTAAAATGGGAAATATAAGGGGGGAAATATAAGGGGGGAAGTGTAAATAAATAAAATAAAGGGGTGTGTATAGTAAAATGAGAGAGAGATATTATGAAGAGGAAAATGGAAGTAGGGCTGTTTTTTTGTTTGTAAGTGCTCACCGAGTCAAACACAAACGGTGGCTTCTGTTTCTGATTTTTCTTTTTTATGACTCAAATTCTCTTGTTTCAGATTTTGATATTATAAAATCGATCATACAAAAAATAATCCTAAAAAAATGCATGTAAAAATAATAATAAATTATAAATTAACTTTTTTGACTAAAATATTTTATAAAGTTGAGTAAAAAAATTATTAATGAACTTCAATGAACTTCTATTCTCTCTCGTTGACGACTTTGGTAACTTTATGAATTCACAAGTTTAATATAACGATGTTTAAATAATTCACTTAATTTACGCGTTGGCTGCTAGTGTAATAACTAATAGCAACGCATAGAGAAACTCAAACTAGTGTGGTGTTAGTTCGTTGGAATCCTCCTTCAACGAGCCGGATAAAACTGAACACAAATGACTCTTGTAGAGATTATGGACATATTGGTTGTGGACTCGTAAAAGGAAGTAATGGTGAGTGGTTGGGAGGTTTTTGCAAGTATATTGGAATAAGAAGTGTTTACTTGACGGAATTATGGGGAGTGTTGGAAGGACCCGTGTGTGCTAGAGGGTTACAATTTTGATTCATCAAGTTGTGTGTTCATTTCCTAGTTGTTGTATAAGCTATCACTTCGCATGACCATGGTAGTAAGAGAGGAAGGTCGTTAGTTGAGAAGATTCATCGTCTGATGACACTTGATTGGGAAGTGGTTGTTCACCACTCATACCATGAAGCAAATCAATGTGCAAATGCTTTACCTGATCATGGTTGCTTAATGGACTCGGGGTTTATTTTATAACGTTTGTCCTAGTAGTTTTAGTCATTTGTTGCTTTATGATTTGTTGGAGAATACCACTCCATATGTAATCTCGATGTAACCTTTTTTCTTTTCAGGCTTCGGCCCTCCCTGTCATAAAAAAAAAAACACTTTATTGCATTTATACATTTTGATGATCTTGCAAGTGAAATGTCAACATAGCAATTCATTTAATGACGTGATTTTGTTTAAATGGATTCTTACTTTATAATTAATTTTTATTTTATGCATAACATCATCATGGATATTTCCCCTCTTAATCGGATTTTTTCATACCTAATAATCATGTATCGAATCCCTAATCACTTGTTTATGAAGCTCAAGTTTCTTATTCTTAAAAAAAAGCTCAAATTTCTTACAATTTGAACTAATTTATTGTTTGTTAATATACATTATTTATATCACACAAGTATGTTTATCGATGGAAAGTAATAAACTGTTTAAGTGAATTTTCGGTTAATAACTCATTTATAAGTCTTAAATAAAATAAAATAAAAAACTAATTTATAAGTCATCAAGGTAGTTCTAACATGAGTATCTCACTTGTCAAATCATAAAAATCAACCCTCAATGCAAAAATAGATATTTTGACAACTAGGATCAAAATTACATTTTAGATTTTTTTAAATATTATTACTATGTGTCAATACAATAACTAATAGGTTTTACTATTTTATTTAAGTGTATATTCATTTAATTATATACTTCTTATAAATTTTTAAAATATACCGTGACTAAATAAAAATTTAAGTTTTATTATTAAGATTTGGTTTAAATATGTAAATGATCCATGCAAATATCAAGTGTTTTGATATTAGTCCTTGTACAAATATTTTTTGTTTTTAGTCCTTGCATATATATAATTTTTTTTACTATTAGTCCTTGCAAATTTGATTTATATTGGAATTGGTCCTTTTAATATGAATTTTTGTGGCTTTTAATGCGTGGAATATTTGACTTTAGTCCTTGGCAATAGATAATAAAATGAATGTTATAAGGACCAATTTTAATATGATTAGATTTTACAAAGACTAAAACAAAAACAACAATGATCAAAACATTTTTTTTTTTTTGAAAAAGCCAAACTAGTCCATCAAAAGTGGCATATGGGAGAATTGAATCTAAGATCTTGAGAGTAACACAAAAAAAAATATTTGCAAGAAGTAAAATTTAAAAGATATTTTTACAGAGACTAAATCCAAAATGCTTGGTATTTGCAAGGACCATTTGAATGAATAGTTAGCTCAAAAGATTAGTCCACATGACCTAAAATAAAAGGCCTCTGAAGCATATCAGGCCGACCTACTTAAGTAAATATGAATAATAATATTTATTACTAATATTATTATATTATGTTTTGTACTTTGAATTAAATTATAAAGTGTAACAAAAAAAAATTATAAATTTGTTAACCTTTCCATAACTTATGCTTACTAGTGTAGATTCATATTTTGTATATTTAAATGTATTATTATAAACTAGAATTGAAGTATGATATAATATATACTCAAATTCTCAAAAAACTTATGTTAAATATCATAAGGGAGTTAATCTCATTCATTTATTAGTTCGTCAGTCTATTTAAACTTAGATCATATTATTTATTTAAAGGTGTTCATATGAAATATTAAACAGGCTAGCATGTCATATCATACTCTCAAAAGGTTAGGGTCCGACCAAAAAACTAAGTCGATGAAAAACTGCAAGTCAGGCTTAAGCTTTAAAAAATTTGACCGGTTAGGTTTACGCCTTGCAAAGTCTAACTCAATCAAGCATATTTTCACCCATAATTGGATGAAATTCATATGTGTCTTATTATTTTATGCGGAACTCATTCCAAAGTGTAGGACCATATTGATTTCACCAAATAAATAAATGAGTGTTAAATAAAGTATTGAAAATAAAGTATTTTTAACACTCATTTTGAAAATATGTATTTAAATAGAAGAAACTGAATAATGTGTTTTCACATGCATGCATCTAAAATGATGTTAGATGGGGAATGAAACCCCATTCTAACACTTAAGTGGATGAAATGATTTTAAATTCGGGGTAACATGTATTCGGTCTGAATGATCTTTTGAATTAGTCGATCTTTAAGTTTGGTGCCAGATACTTTTTTCTCTTGATCTTATAATTAAAAATTTAAACTAAATTGCTAAATTCATTTAAACAAATTATGTTAATACAAAATTACAAACTAATAAATGAATAAACCTAGTATTTGGTGGATATAATAAAAGTAGATATGTGTAGTTTGTTTAGGTGTTTGTGATAGACAATAAATTTAGCTTTGTAAAAGAAAAAATTATTACCATGTGAGTGACTCACGTGCAGATTAGCCAAAATATTTTCTTAAATCAATATTTAAATTCTTTTTTTAAAATTAAATTTATTTAAATGATGTTAAATCCTTCAAAAAAAATTAAATGATGTTAAAATAAAATTAGAAATTCAACCAAAAATAAATTAAATTAGAAGTCAATAAAATTATTAAAAATATAGATTTAGTTGATAGAATCAAAATTAATATGCACAATTCGTTGAGATATTTATGTTAGATGAAAAACAACTTCAAGAAAATAAATAAAAAAATAAGTTGAGAATAAATGTGGAAGTAATATGTG
The DNA here is from genome assembly GCA_958299785.1 of Medicago lupulina. NCBI lineage: Eukaryota > Viridiplantae > Streptophyta > Magnoliopsida > Fabales > Fabaceae > Medicago > Medicago lupulina. Next base: position 53,515,385 of record OY283145.1, read on the forward strand.
GAATAAGTTGAGAATAAGTTGAGATGTTTTATTTTTGTTGTGTGTAAGTGTGTATTGATTGGAATTTTTTCGAATGTTTTTTTCTCCACTACTACTGCAAATGCCCTATATATTTTGTCTCGGATTCAGATACCTCTTTAGCTTGGATTTGTGTTAATGACATTTTATTATAGGTTAAAAAAAGGTTAAATATGTTTTTTGTCACTATAAATATGTCAATTTTGTCCCCGTGAGCATAACTCAGTTGGCAAGGACATGCATTGTTATATGTAGGGGTCGGGGTTTGAACCCCGGACACCCCATTTATTCACCTTAAAAAAAAAGTAAATTCTAACCACTAGGCTACTTGACCACAAAAAAGAATGTCAATTTTTTATTTTAGTCCCTCTAAAAAATTTCTTCTAATTTTACCCTCTCAAAAATATTTCATCTTCACTTTTGGTCATTCCTTTAAAGTAAACTCGTATGTAGAATTTATATTTTTGAATAAAATTTTATCAGAACCTTTTCTTGTTACCGAATAGAATCGTCAACTGATATATTTTCATCACTTTCCTTGTTACTGAAACGCAGCACCTAGATCGACCTGGTGTTAGCTTTTGCACAAGGACTACTAATGATGATAATGGTAGCACCAATGCCATTGAAATTTATGCCACTCCTAGGTATTAGTTTTCCTTCTCCTTAATTGTTTTTTATTATAATAATGGATATATATACGGGTAACATGTTTAATGTACTTGTTTCATGCTTTTTAGTAGCACAGTTCATTTCACAATAGCAAGTAATGATTGTGGATTCATAATCTTTGATATGGAGAAGTTCCAACTTTCTAAACATTTTTGCTACCGGAAACTAGATTAACAAACATTTAATTTCTGTGTACATAAAGGATATATAACTCAAACAAGGAAGTTTGGAGCACTTGCCCTGCAAACATATGAGTTTAAGTTGTGATGTGAACATTATTAATTCGTAAGTTTTACTCAATCTCGTTCAATGCTTAGATTTTGTCGAATGTAGTTTTACTCATCTGTTTTGGAAGGTTATGTCGAATACTTAGATTTTGATAACAGTACTTTTTACTCATTGTGTTTTTAAAGTTAATATGATATTCTAATATATGTTACTTTAACAGTTTTTCAGATATTTGGAGACAAACCCGTTATGAAGTTACAAATATTCAAGAACACTGTTCAAGTTTGATTCTTGAAAGAATGTAATTAGATTATGTGAAACAATGACGGTTAATGTTTAGTTTGTCTAGTTTTATAGTATTAATCAATGAATGATTTTGTAACTTTGAATTTGTTCACAATTTAATATGACGTTTGGTTCAATGATATTTTATAGAAGTGGTTGTGTGTGAAATTTTAGATTAATTTATGAAATTCTGTTTTATAATCATATATAAAACTGGAGAAACTAAAATAAAAAAGGAAAAAAAAAGTGATTTTTTTTTATCCTTTCTGAACCTTTTTAAGTCGGGTGATCCCATTTAAATAAAAGCTTTTAAATGAGGTGACCTGATTTAAAAAGTGTATTTTAAATCGGATGAAACATAAGACTTAAAATCAAAAAAGTTATTAAATCGGCCACCTATAAGTCGGATGTACAACCGATTTAAAAAGTCATATTCACCCCATTTAAAAAGTGTTTTCTGTACTAGACAAATGCCATGGAGCTTAGTTACCTGTACATAAATGCCATGGAGCTTTTATATAATCTGGGTGCTTTAAATGGGCATGGCAAGTTAACTAAGGTAGGCAAACAGATGGCAGAGTTCCCACTTGATCCTATGTTGTCAAAAATGATTGTTGCTTCACAAAAATACAAGTGTTCTGACGAGATAATCTCCATTGCTGCTATGCTTTCCGTTGGAAACTCAATATTCTACCGTCCGAGAGATAAACAAGTACATGCAGACAATGCAAGAATGAATTTTCACACTGGAGATGTCGGTGACGACATTGCTCATCTAAAGGTCTACAATTCATGGAAAGAGGCCAATTATTCAACGCAATGGTGTTATGAGAATTATGTACAGGTAAGAAGTATGAAACGTGCTAGGGATATCCGTGATCAACTTGCAGGTCTATTGGATAGGGTTGAGATCGAACTAACTTCCAATCCCGATGATTTAGATGCCATCAGGAAATCCATAATATCTGGATTTTTCCCAAACTCTGCAAAGCTGCAAAAGAATGGTACTTATCGAAAGTTCAAACCTCTACAAACTGTTCACATACACCCTAGTTCGGGGCTGGCAGAGGTTATTCCCAGATTGGTTTTGTACCATGAACTAGTACTCACAACCAAGGAATATATGAGACAGGTCACAGAGATAAAGCCAGAGTGGTTGCTGGAGATAGCCCCCCACTGTTACGATCCCAAGGACGTTGGAGACTCAAGTTCCAAGAAAATGCCTCGTGGATGTGGACTTGCACCGTAGGGCATGTAGCTGGCATACTGGTTGTTCTTTCTGGTTCTGTAAAATACTTGAATTTTAAATTTGTTTATAAAATTCCTTTTTTACGTTTGTTATTTGTGATTAATTTGATACCTATCAGACAATTGAGAAATATATTGGAGACTATTATAATTTGGAGTCAGTGTCATGATTTTTTCTAGCCTTTTTCTTCTTTTGAATGTTTTGCTTGCTGCTTGCAGGTTTGAATGAGGACGTGATACTGTTAATTGTTTTGTTTGATCAAAGGGTGAAGCTATATTGCTTTACAATGACTATTTTTTGCAAACTATTTTCTGTATATTATTTCTTACATTCTCAAATCTCTCTGATATTGATATGTTGTTATTTTATTTTTTTTGCTAGAGTTATTTTCTGATTAAGGCAAGTTTACACCTATGCAGCAATTATTCAGTATACAAAATTGAAAGTGGATATAGACAGTAACATGGTTGTCAAACTTCCTTCAAACACAGACTTAGTGCTCAGTTGCTACTAATCGAGTATTGTTTAGTCATTTTGTGACTTAGAATTTGCTGTATTGCTTCCTTTGCTCACATTGTTCATGGTTGACAATGTTATTATGCGACGTAGAATATAGTTTATACTTGAATCATGTTATTATGTTTTCATTATGGGAGAACTTTAAAAATATCAAGAACAAGACGTCTCTGATCATTTTGGTTTAGACAGGATACTTCTCTTGGAGAAGGTGCATACCTGGAAGAAGTGAAACTGATAATCATGTATCCTAGCTTTAAATTGAACTGTTTATTTCGCTTAGTTTTTAGGTTATTGTTTTTGTATGGTATATTTTGTATGGCTTTAATTTGATCTCTTCTTTGTCCACTTTATAATATTAGACTCCTAATTTCTTTCTGCACTCAATTGCATCCCATCCAAATCGTTTCTCATTCTTAATGGCTCTGACACATGTGATTATATTAAATTATTAAAAAAATTCAAATTACTACCGGTGTTTACATTCTTGTGTCAATGTTGTGTCCCTTTCAGTGCTTTATGCATCCACTATGAGCTCTTTGCGTATTTAAATCTCCACCTCTTTTGTTATGTTATTTGAGTGTTCTCTTCGTTTTCAATTTACTTTGGTTGCTGTACTGCATGAGTTTTTAAGGATGCAGGCTCTGTCATTTTATTTGATTATACACTGATACGATCCTAAGGATGTCGAATACTCGAGTTCCAAGAAAATGCCTCGTGGACGTGGACTTGCATAATAGGAGGTAGTCTTGCTGGAGGGAAAAATGTGCCTCTGGAAGGAAGTATATTACCTGCTTAATTTCTTGGTCACTGTTGGTTTGTGTATATTGGTAATTCACTTTGAGGTAATTAGTTCCTTACCTATTGAACAATTGAGAAATACATTAATTGGAGACAACAGCGCATTCGGAAAAACTGCAATGATGTTGTATTTAACAAAGGTCAGATCCATGCTTTAAAATCAAGAAGTGTCTACTTTTGCTGAGCACTTCAATCAAGTTTGGAAATCCGAGCCTGCAGCAAGAGTATATCGGATCACATTCGAATGAATACTACAAATGGAAGTGCTCCGCCAGTTGGTATCCTTAAAATCAATATCGATGCAGGCTGTTTTGAGGATCATTTCACTTGCTGGGGTTGAAAGCGTGGAGCCATGAAGGGATGCTTTCTGCAGCTGCAACAAAGAGGGAGAATGTGACAAAGGCTCCAGTTTTGGCGGAGATTATGGGACTGTGTTGGTGTCTCCGGTGGATGCCTACACAAAATATGCAAAATGCTTGTGAACTGCGTGCTTGGGAAAACTAACCTGGAATACAAGGATATTGTGGTGTCTGACTGTCTTGAATTGTTGTTCAGTATGTCTAATGTTAGTTTAGTTTATGTTAAGAGATGCAACAATAGAGTTGCTCGTAGTTTTGTAGGAATTCCTAGAAACTGTGGTACAGTGTATTCTCTGGTCTCTTTGATTACACAACTAAGATGTTGATATAATTTGTGTTGTCGCGACTTGATTAAAACAAAAAGAAATAAATATCAGATTTTGAGACACTAATATATGCTATTTGTTTTGATTTGTCAAACTGTCACGGCATAGATCATGTCACTATCTCAACCATCAGGACGAGGATGGAGTTTCTACTTCTAGCGGATAACTTCGATTGTCATTAGAATTTTAGACGATTTTTAAATGTTTGTTTTACAATAGGAAAAACTGATTCATATAATTGAAAATCAAATGATTAATACATGCTGAAAGGTCATAATAAAGACGAGAAATGACATATGATGAATGACCACCTATGCTAGACAATGAGCAATCATAGAAAACTCCACATAAGAGTTGTTACATAAACCAATTAGGATCCTACCTGTAACAAAAATAGTGTCTACTTTCGTGTTATCGTGAGTGTCTATTAACCTGGTCTACAACCAACTTTGAGTCCATGAAAAAAAGTACATGATTGAAACCCAACTCCACAATCTATTCCAAAGCCGCAATACGATTTTTTTAAATACCTACAAACTACAAACTTCTTCAATAACCTACTCCGCATTTTACAAAAGTCTAAAACTGACTCCCTTGAAAGGTCTGACCAAATTGCCAATTAGCTGGTGCGACGTTGTAGCTTGTCACAGTTCTACCATCACCAGTGGTTACTTTAAAAGAGAGGCTTTGACCATTAAGGTAGGAATTGCTCTGCCAGTTTTGGCCCCAATTTCTTGACATGGGTTGCCAGCTTGTTTTGGACCCTTTGATTGACACTGCATGGGCATCTCCTGCACCCGCGACGTTGGTGATCAAAATCAAGTTGAAGTAAGAGTGACCATTGATTGTGAACCTTATTCCTCCCTTTTTTATACATGACACTCTTCAATCATAACCAAATAAGAAAAATAAAACTCAGTAAGTTTGCAGAAAATTAGAACAACAAATAACAAAAGATCTCAAGCACATAATTTTTTTGGAAAAGTTATAGTAATAGTGAAAATGTTTCTGCCATGTTAAACATTATAATTTGATGATTTAATTACAATTGGACACAAGGATATAGCAATTAATCAAATGAATAATAACATATAAGTCTTTCACCACCAAAGTCTAGCGCAAGTAGTTGATGTACAAAGTGTGTGATTATATACCTCGGAATACCGAGTTTCACTCCTAATCATAAACAAATATATTACAGTTTTTCAATCTGCAGTTTACCATATACTACCTTACTATCAGTACTCCAGTTTAAGAGTTTATAGAAAGATATCATAAAGGATGAGACGTTTTATTATTTATTAAAAGGAAAGAGATTAGTTCTGCATAACATGACTAATCCGTCTCCAAGTCATGTTATGCAGAATTAAAATATGATAGGATTGATCATTTATAAGTGTATAAACTACATAAAAAGTTGAAATAGAGAAGGAAATTTAGAGACGTTAAAAGCTAAAATCTATCTCTAAGTCTTTTTTTTAGAGGTCTGTCTCTAAGTCTTAGAGACTTCAAACTTGGTGATCAATTTTATTTTCCGTCTCTAATTTATGTCGTTATTTCAACTTTTTATAACCTTTTAAAGCTTGAAAACATACCAAATTGATGTGTTTTACATACCTTCTAAATGATATAGGCACAATTCCAGCTTTATATTGAGCAATTTGAAGGAAAGCTGGTTCTGCCATATCAAAGTGTTGTAGAGGAGGATTACACCAACCACCATTGTTGTTTGGCAAAGCAGAATTTGGTGGACAAAAGTTTGTGGCAGTAACAACAATGGTGCTATGCTTGCACCATCTTGGATCACCAACACACCTCATTTCATAACAAGCCCCACAGCTCAAACCATTGTTGAACAAAGCTGTGCTTAGTGCTGCAGTGTTTGTTCCATATCCTTGATTGTACAAATTTCCATAACCACATGCACCTCCTACATGCATCAAACAAAACTATATGTAAACACAATCATCTTTTTCATGTATTTGCGACGACAACTGATTGTCTAAATCGCATTTAACATAAATTCTTCAAAATATCACGGATCATGCACATGGTTTTAATTTGTTATCGTGGCTACGATGCAAACATGTATATTGCAGTAAAATGCGGCTAGAATTGTGTTTACCGATGGCAGAAACCTCAAACAGTTTTAAACTATGGTGACACTATTGCTATTACTACTACTACAGTAACTACACCATGTGATTAAAATCTTTATTTTTTGTTAACTAAGATAGAAGCTAAACTCACCCATTGTGGCAGCAGCATCACCCCCGCCATAGAAAGTGGCATGACCACTCTGCCAACCGCCATAGTTAGCAATGACACCATGAAAATGCATTTCAATGAAGAGAAAGAACATAATAGCTATCAAAGTAGAAGATGCCATTGAATGTGTAGTTTTGTTTGCTCTGATGTGATGTTGAATGCAATTGAAGTGTCTATATTTATAAGCATTGTTTAATGACTAACATGCACATACATTGGTGGGGCTTTTTTCCTTAAAGGAACAGAACAAGTGACAAATCAAACTGCACATGCACTGGTTTTTGTTGGGATTCTTAACCGAAAATCTTTTAGTCTAGACCCTTGCACATGCGTGTACAACCATCATTGTTCGTTAACTTTATAGACATACCAACTTCTTAAATAAAAGCATATTTGGGTAGTCTCTACTTTAGGAGTTTATCTTATCTTATCTCTCTTCTTTTTCTTCAATTTTTTGTTGTTGTTAAGAACCTAGGTATCATTAGGTGGGATTTTGACGCATTTGATTTGACGCAGTTATACGATCTAGACCCGTTGAATCAAAATCACATGGCTGACATTTTTATTTTGGCGAACGAGTCTAAAGTACAAAGTTGGAACATGAGTTATGAAATCTTAAATCGACGATCATGATAAGCATTTGAAGAATTGAATTGAATTGATCAATATTAAACTGCTCACATTCTCGTTTTGGTAAACATGTAAAATACAAAGGTGAAACATATGTTCGAACTGTTAATCCGACAATCTTGAGCGACCCCTGCAAGATTGTGTGAATGATTGAAATCCAAATCCGGTGCTGGTTATTTTAAAATTCTGCTTTGTATTGCATTTGAGAAGAAGATAGGGTCTGAATTAATAAAACGATATATAATCTTAGAGTTATGTTATTTAAACATCAAAATAAAACAACCGTATATGTTTATATCTATCTCATGTCCATCTTCTACAACTTATACACATTTCAAATCATACACATAAAAAACAAAAAACACGATATTTGATATCAAAATATCATTTCTAAAAACTATATTATCTTCACACATGAAAGAGTATCTATATCTATCTGTGTAATCAAAAGCATGAGCAACCAACAGCATTTGCGTCATATATGCTCAACTTTTTCAACATGTAACGTAAAGGAGCATAATACCTTTTATGTCTTCTATCTCTCAAAAAAAAAAAAAATCTTTTGTCTTCTCCAATTTGGCACGTAGACAAGGTTCCAAGAGCATAATTATTAACTATGTATGTGATTTTTTAATTATAAGTAAAGTGCTGGAATTATAATAATAATTTAATGTATCCAGACTGTGTATGTTAAAAAGATGAATTTGGCACAGTGGCCCTATGGTTTTCCCACGCGTGTGAAAAATTAATCATTGCTTATTAACTAATCTTTTGTTAATGTGGAAATTAGTTGTTGCATGATATCACACTCGATTGCTACTCATGTATTTGACAACCAAAATGCGTTTGGATAAACCAGGATGGAATGGGGTCATATAATTTGTTGTCTTAGAAATATAATACATAAACCTTGAAATAAATTATTACAATATGCTAAACAAAGAGGGTAAAATAACTTTTTTTGGATTCGGATTGACTAACTTTGACACGCGAAAGGCATGGTGTCTTTGGGTCAGTCTTGTCTGTTGGATAAATCCAATGTCTCAGATCAAGCCACATGTTGCATCAATGCTCGCAAAAATAGAAGGCACGCATGGCGACAACCTTCTTCCAGCTCTCTGTTGGTGTTGCGCATTGCCTGTGTCACCAATGCTGCAGACTCACTGTTCGAATATGTCGACACTGTAACCTTGCCATAGAGGTCTGTAAGACCATGAAATGAAGACAAAAGCAGCAAGACCAAGAACCAACCGTAACTGTTTCAAGGTTGCAGTCAAGGCCATGGCCTTGACTGCATTAAGGCCATGATTCCAGTACCAATAACTATATTGGCCAGGCTGAAAACAGTACCAGAAAACGAGGATATAATGAAATCATCAAACCCAGAATCACTCTTATGGACTTGGGTGCATTTTCATTGACAACTACCTTGTTCTTTCCTGATCTCTTGTTCTATCACTTATAGGTGCTAGACTACCAATAGTCATTTTTCACGTTTCAACCCTTGAAAAAGCAACAAGCTGAAGGTTCACAACAGCGGGTCGACAGGGTCTAGAGTTCCGTTGGCTGATGGAAATTGACAGGACAAAGGTATGGTGTGATGGTTCCATTCTCGTGTGTGAGTGCTTTAGAAAAATAGAGTCAGAAACGTGGCTTAATCTGAGACATGGATTTATCCAACGGACCATGACTTTCACGTGTCAAAGTCAACCAATCTGAAACTCTGTTTTTTGAAGCTAGTACAATAACTATATATTAGCAGTTAGTAACATGCATTTCAATAACTGTCGAACAATTAAAAAAAAATTGTACATTTCAGTAAACAAAAAGTTAGGAATTTGTATTCCTATACTACTTAAAACTGAGAATTATCAAAATTTGTATTCATTCAGTTACAAAAATCCAGCAAGTTTACTTTTATGATAATTTAAACAGGATATTTTTTCTTAAATAACAAAATATACATCCAATAAGATGGGAGCACAAGAGATACTGTAACTCAGATCGTCAAAAAAGAAAAAGAGATACTATAATTCAGGTATTAGAGAAAGAGATGATTAGGCTACAACCAAATTATAAGTATCCCAAAAAAAAAATATTATAACTAATCAAGGACACCCATAACTTCTTTCTGCCTATGCACATAAAGGATCTACTCGCCATTCATAAAATAGATAGTAGATTTTTTCTTAGACTGAAAAAGGAAGATAAATTGCACTAGGCAAACATATGGGTTTCTGATTCTTGGCGACCCCACACAATGACACAGGCAAAGATTGCCTTTCTTCATGACAAATTAAGTAGAGTAGGTAGTCTCTTCAATGATAGTTTTTAGCAAAACGCAATCACAGTTTTTAGCAAAACGCAATCACCTTTGATTTTTACAAAGAGCACAGGGTCCCCAAAAGGCCACCCATTTTCAAAGATCACAGGGTCCCTTTTGCTAAAAACTATCCCATAATTTTACAAAGAGCACAGGGTCCCCAAAAGGCGTGACACTCAAACCAGGGAGTTTATTAGACAGGATGAAGAACATATATTTAACTGAAAAACATTCACAACCTTACTGTAACTACACCAGGCATCCTCTACTCGAGATATGTGGGTCGAAGACAACAAAAGAAGAAACTGTCCAACAGAGCCTATTCGCAAAACAGAGAGGCGTCGCCTGCAATCCCTAAACCATATTTGACAATCAACCTGTCCTTTCATAAGGAAGACGTATCCACCAAATTGACTACCATACTTCACTAAACGCTAAGGTTAAATACCTTGTGAGATCTCTCACTCCAAGATCCCAATCTCATTTTCACTTACACACCAGATACCCCTTAACCAACGCAACATTCTTTCCACCCTTCAATCCCAAGAGGAACTCCCTTTGGATATGAAACATCATTTTGAGAACCTTATCCGACAATTTGAATGAAGAAAGGAAAAAGATATGTATATAATTAATGACAGAATTAAGTTAAGACTATTCTCCCCCCAAGACTAGGTGACTAACATACGTATTATGCCATGAATCAAGCTTTGATAGGCGAACATCTAGCATTGGCTTCCAAATAGATGCCTTCTGTGAATTCACAGCAACTAGGTCTCCTGAGTACTTGAAAGGCAGGTCACCTATCTTTCCGTTCAGAAAAGTAGACGACATAGTGAGGAATGAGTCATCTACGTTCGCCGAAATAAGACTACTCTAAGATAAGCTAACTCTAAGCCCAGAGACCAATTTGAACCATCTCAGAATAGCCTTCATAGACCATCAGACTTATCATTTTGAAATAATAAAATTGCATTCATTTTGTTAGTTTTTCAATAGTTTATTATTTTAATTTTTGTAAGCTTTTATTATGAATAAAACTCGTAATTAATTTTGCAAATGATTGCCTTCTGTTTACTAAGGCTAAAGCTTTGCAAGCCCAGCGTGTCAAGGAGATTCTCTAACACTTTTGTCTAGATTATGGTTTCAATGTGAATCTCCATTATCGAATTCGATCATACTTACAAACTAGACAAGTATTTAGGCTTTCCTTTTCTGTCTAACCAGGTTAAAAAGCATGATTTTGCCTACATTCTCAATACAGATAATGGGCAACTTGTAGGTTGGATCTCGATACAGATAATGACCGACTTGTAGATTGGAAGAGTGAACTTCTTAAAAGAGCTGACAGAGTGGCCCTTGCTAAGTCTATCATCACCTATATGCCAGTTTACCCTGTGCAGAATATGTGGCAGCCAACATGTGTTCGTGATCAGATTGACAGAAGTGTGAGGCAGTTTATTTGGGGTAGCAAATCTAGCCATTGGGTGAATTGGTAAAGAGTTACTCTTAGATATCAGAGTGGTCTTTGTATTCATTCTGCTAGAGCCACCAATATTTCTCTTGTAGGTCAGGATGTTTGGAACTCAACTCACAATCCTAATAATCTTTGGGTTCAACAATCTAACCACCTATTGCAATCTTGTAATTAACTAACTGACTAACAAACTACTTTTATTCTCCTAATAAGTATCATTACCATCATATCTACAACAAATTGCATATGGGTTAGAAAAACATGGCCAAGTAAATAGTGATCTACATGACATATCGCCTTTGTATTGGAAAAAACATGGTAAGAAATGAAAAATCTCATATATTTGAATCTCAAAATGTTTTTCTGTAAGCAAATACATAGACCAGGTACAATAAAACAGAGTAGCAGCACCTCTTACAAGACAGTGATTAATAAAACTTGGCCTTGGCCAGCGATTTATTGACCCAACAGTGCAACACGATCCTTTTGTACTGACTGAGTTAGGTTGATATCAAAGAGCTCACATCGAATAGGCATCTCTATCTCATAGAAAGGGTTCTTCAAAACGTAATCCGTATACAATTCGTATACATATTTCAATAAACTTTCTATCTGTTGAGTGCCAGGCTCACATACTGCAAAAAACTTTGTCCCTGTTGGAGAGAAGAGTTAATTTCATATGGCATGACTTATAAGTTATATCAAAATCTAAAATCTAAATAAGGGTATACACTACAGTATAATTCAACCGCAAGTTGTGAGAATTTATACAGAAGCCAATCATCTAGAAATATCTAAACTATCGTGTTCATCATCATCATCCAAATCAGTAGCATATGCTTGCAACCTTTATATACATAGACTAAGTCGTATATTGTGTAAATAGATTTATTTTCATGGAATTCAAAAACTTGTACTAAGCAGTGAGTGCTTAATATGGATATGGATTCTCTAACTTTCCAGCGGGAAAGGTAGAGTAACTTTTGGACCACCCTGATCCATCAGATAAATCGGGTATTACATATGAAACCACATGTCACTCTTTTTCTATTTTTTAAAATAATAATGAATGGGACGTGAGCAATGCAGCAGTAGGTTGGTGTGATGGACAACGGCACATCATGGTGGGAACGGAGCGACTTGGTGGCGGACGGATCAGAATGGTCCAAAGTTACTCTACCTTTCCCACTAGAAAGTTAGAGAATCCATATTTGCTTAATATCTAATAAATGACAGTATATAAAAATTATTTATTTAAATTCTCCTTCATACATAATCAAATACAACATTTAACTCTGAGTTTTATGTCCCAGCCTCCTTGAAAATAATGAATATATCACATTTCGTTACTAATTTTTTTTTTTTTTGACAAAACCTGACTTTAATCTACTTTTTAGGCACGTTTATTCATCTACACTTATCTATATCTATATATATATATATATATATATATATATATATATATGGGTTTAGCTTAGTACTTTTATTTGACTTTTATCTTTCATTTAAACTACTATATTTATAATTTTATCCTTTTAATTACAACAACTAGGCATGGAAATGAGGCGGGGTGGGATTGGTTTTACCTTCCACGCCCCTATTCCCGACTGGGTATATATATAACTATGTTAAAGTATTTGCAGTTTCACCTTAATGGGGCTTAGCAGAGCATACCAAAGCCTGGAAAATAACAGCATCGTTCTATAGGTGAAATTCCAAAGCACCAGACTTATGTCACCAAAAACTATCGAGTTTTTGAGATATTTATATAACTAAACTATTTTCATTAAAATCTGGATACACAAAGTACCCGCAAATCGTAAGGCTACATATATACCAGTGTGGGTAAAAATCAAATGTTGGTATTAGATATGATATATCAATCATCAATATGCATATGATGTTTGGCATTCATTCTTCATTTGATTCACCATGTAAATTTGAGAGTCTCTAACCTAATATTGAGTTATTTAATTTAAAACAATACCTGTAAGTGATTGGAAGCAATGGAGATCAAATGTGTCAGCTTGGAGTAGTTCAATTCCTGAGCAACCTGACACAGGTGATAATTGCTGAGAGATGGCATGCATTGAATGCCATAAGCTAGCCACTCTTAAGGTATCATTCGTATCCATTCGTCCAGCTGACCCGTAATCCTAAATATAAAAAAGTTTAACAATTATCAATCATAATGTTCAATTACAACAACAACAACCAAGCCTTATCCCACTAAATTGGGGTCGGCTACATGGATCAAATTACGCCTTAATGTTCTTTCATAAACCATAATTGAAATCATAGTTTTCAATTAAAGAAGAAAACGTGCAACACTAGCAAAAGCAATTTTGCATTAGAGGGAATTGATTCTAGTTAATATATATGGATTAAATGATGCAATTTTTATTTTGAACAGTATATATATTCATACCTCCATACCATACAAGGCGTACAGCAGGGGCGAAGAGAAAAGAAAGAACTGAAACACAGGGCCTGAAATAGCGGTCACCCCCAGCACCAAAACAACAAAAAACAGACCGCAACACTCACCCCCTATACATGACAGAATTGTACAACAGCCACACCAGAGGGAAAAAAAATACAAAACAAAAGCCAAAACACACCCTATCTAAGAAGACAATCCTTTAGGTTCCAACACCATTCATAGAAAAGGCACGAGGGGGCATCCTCAATCTATGAAGGCTCCATTGCCAGGACAGAACATTGATCTCCTCCGCCATCTCATCCAACTCCTTAGGACAATTACTAAAAATCATCTCATTTCTAGTTTTCCAAATCATCCAAAGTGAGGCATACCATATTAACCAAAAACCTTTTCGGAGCTTCTTATTACGGACCTCCCCAGTCCAACATTCAAAGAGTTTGAACAACCCGTCGGGAGTTTTTTCATTATGATGCCATTATGATTTGTCAAAATGCTAATGTTAATCAAGGTTTCGTTTAATGATTTTCGTAGAGTTTTTTCAAGTCTGCCAATATAACCAAGATTACTATTATTGTTTAATACAAAATTTAGGAAGATTGAATCGACATTATTTCCATCTTGCTAAGTGAAGTTGTATCCTGATTACTTATTAGCATACAATGATTCAATACATTTCTTAAATTTATTGAAATCTTTAAGAGACGTAACTTAACACCACGAATATATACTGAGAAACCAGTGGGATAAAAAAACAATTGTATGTTGGTCATCTTTAATAAAACTTAACGACTGAAACCCATTCTACAATGTGACCTGATTAACATATAACAACCCAACATGCCCATGAAGCGAGGATACCAATTTAGAGTAAGATATATATCATTCAGGAAACAAAATAAAAAGAATTTCAAATCCACAGTGGTGAGTAATGTAACCTTATAGTAGATCAATCCACCAGACTTATTGATGATGTAAAGACTGTAAATCGCTGCCATTCCAAAAGCCTTTTGCCAGAATCTGAAATCCCTAGTTTAAACAATTGAACCTCATTAGAATTCTGGTGCAAAACTTAATGAGACAAAGCAACGAAAATTTGAGTTGAAAACATCATGTGTAATAATATTGACAGCTTAAACAACATTTGGCCCTGCTTCAGCTACATCACATTTATAGATGCAAGCAAAAAAAGGATACTCTGATGATTACTACCCAAAAATAGTTAATTGCAAAATAGGGATTTCAATTTTTTTAGTTAATTACACTTGAGACGTTAGCTCAGTGGTGAGAGCTTAGACTTGTAAGTTGTGATCTATGAAGCACGGGCACTCCTCGGATAAGGCGTGTCTCAGTGTCGGAACCGTGTCGTGTCCAACACCAACACAACATTAACACATGTAATTACACTGAATTGTGGTATTTTCTCAAATTAGCGGTGTCGGTGTGTCAGTGTCCGGTGTTCGTGTCCGTATTTGTGCTTCATAGGTTGTAATCTCAAGGGACAGAGTTCAAATCTCCTTGGGGACAGTTCTAAAATGGACATTACTGCCACTTTAATTAATAAAAATTTCCCCATTCCCCAAATTTCTCACTTTTAATTTTTCCATGATACTACAATGAATATACAAATTGTTGGTGGTTAATTAGCCCAGGGAGAGATAGATATTTGTTAGCAATAAGGATCTAGTGTTGTTAATCACAGTTTGTTGATATTCCACTATGCTACAGATCTAAACTGGTTGAATAATCACCATTTAACAACACTTTGTACTAAATGTAAAGTGTATCACATAACAATAACAATTAATTTGTTCAAGTTCCGCCACGCTATAGCGGTATATCGCCGCTATAACTACTAATCGACAACATTACATGAATCGGATCTTGAACCGCCTACATCATACTCTTTCAGTGTCCCAACTCATATCACTGAACTACACCTTGGAGGAGACAATGAATACAATTTTCAATGACACGAAGCAAAATAAAGATAAAATTAGCACAACTAAATGCAACTTGGGATATAAAAAAAACTAAAATGGTTGTAATTGTGAATTAAAATAAGTTAATTTCAAAATCCCTTGTTTCACACAGTTGTGAAGAGAAGAAAGAGAGAATAAAAACGAGGGATCGTGAAAGCGAAGAAGTGCATTGAAGTATGATTACAATTGTTAGAAGAAAGAAAGAAGGATGATTACCAGCCAAACTTCAATCGGCTTCCCTGTTTATGAATCTCGCTTCTATTGTCCTCTCCTGTTGTGTTGTAATAACCCCCAAGACAACTTTGGTTGGTTATACGGGAAAAAGTTTTTTTTTTTTTCTTTAAAGGAAAAAATATTTAAATTTCTATGAATTTAATATATCTATTATGTATATAAATACTCCCTCCGTCCCTTAATATAACCCCCTATTGCTTTTTTCACATTTGTTGGTGTAGTTAATGTGTCTGTTTTATAGTACAATTTTACAAAATTAACCTCATTAAAGAGATAAAGTGAAAAGTCAATTTATTGTACTTTTAGAATTAGTAGTAGTATTAAATAAGGGTATCTATGGAAAAAAATAATTAATGTGTGTTGTAATTTGAAAAGGAGGTTATATTTAGGGACAAAAAAAAAACAAAAGGGGGGTTATATTAAGGGACGGAGGGAGTATATGAGTTTGTACTTGTAGCACTTGCAATGGGGTGTTAGAAAATCATTTTCAACATGTTTAATAATTGTCGGCGATATTAAGTTTGTAGTGTTTGTTTTAATAATTGTCCGTGAGTTTTGGCTTTAATGTATGTGTTATTGTGTTTGAATATGTATCATCCAATTTGAATATAGTCCTTATCTGATAATTAACTTTATACAATAACTTATTTCGAATTTGTCAGTGTCCACCACTCAATGTACTTATATTCAGGGACTCATATATTCATTGATGTACCAATATTCTAAATCTCATTCAATCTACTTCCAATATCACAAAAAATTATCAATGGATCCATCAGAATATCATTTTGATATCGCAGCCTACAATCGAAAATGTGAAATTGAAGAAACTTATATGGTCAACCGATTCAGAGAGCGTCGAAACAAAATATTGGAAGATAGTGCACCTCGTAGTAACAGAAAATATCTCAATAGAGATCATGCAACGGCAAACCAAAGACTAATTGACGACTACTTTGCGAATGAGCATACATATGATGATGCAATGTTTCGTCGTCGGTACCAGATGCAAAAACATGTTTTCCTTCGAATCGTCGGGGACCTTTCAAGTAGTGATAACTATTTTACCCAACGAGTTGATGCAGCCAATATAGAAGGTATATCACCATCAGCAAAATGTACCACATCAATGCGAATGTTGGCATATAGTGTGGCAGCAGATGCGGTCGATGAATACATCAAAATAGGAGGTATTACAACATTGAAGTGCTTACGTAGATTATGCAAATGAGTCATACGATTGTATGAGCAAGTGTACCTAAGAGCACCAACCCAAGATGACCTGCAAAGAATACTACATGTTAGTGAAATGCGGGGGTTCCCAGGGATGATCGGGAGTATTGACTGCATGCACAGGAAGTGGAAATATTGTCCTAAAGCATGGGAAGGTCAATTTACTAGGGGGATAAGAGAACCACCACAGTCATTCTTGAAAAAATTGCATCTCATGATCTATGGATCTGACATGCTTTTTTTGTAATGTTTGTTTGTTTTGATAATTACTATTGCTATTTCCAGAGTTTATTTAATTGAAAGATGAACCTTTTTATTAATAATATAAGATAATAAAATATAAATAAATTATTTAAATAAATTTTGTTTTTAGAAAAATCTAAAAGATAAATTGTTAAGTGTTTATTATTTTAATTTAATTATAATCAATAATTATAAAGTTAAATAAGAATATGAAATAAAAAGTGGTGGGGTAGAGTGTTGAATGTTTTAAAAAAATCATTGGAGAGTGTAAAAGTTAAATGACTATTGAATTATTAGGTGAAAGAGAGAGAGAAAATAATATGGAGTGTTGGGAAAAAGAATGGTGTGTTGAAAGTTTTTTTTGGTGTAAACCGGGTATCCTCCACGCGCAACTGTGGAGACTAATCCCTCGAGCATTGTGGGACCCAAATGGGCGGCAGACTCTCCTTAAGAGTTTTAACGTTGCTGCATGCCCAAAACTGGATTCGAACCCAGGATCTTGGTTAAGTTAGAAGAGACTCGTTCCATTTCATCTAAGCGCTATTGGGTCGGTGTGTTGTGTGTGCGCGCGTTGAAAGTTGAAACCATTGTAAATGGTCTAACAAAAAATATATTAGTTTGGACCGGGTTTTTTTTTAACTCGATGTCCGATTCAAGAATCGATTAATTTTAAGGAACCAATCCCACCGTCCATTTGCGTGGGCTAGAACAAAGCTCTTCATAGACTTGCCCATCAAAATTGACACCAGGGGAATCAAACCTGATACCTTGAGAGAAACAAGCATCCCAAGGCAACCAGTAGGCCAACCCCAAATAAGTTTTTCTTATCTATTTTACCCTTCATTTAAAATATTTTTTTTAAAGATTCATTTAAATTATTTTATTTATTATTTTATCTTTTAATAGTATTATTTTAAATTTTAATTAAAAAATTAAATCCCATTAATCTATGAACAAAAATGGTAAGAATTTATATTATATTTTTTGTGTTAATAAAAAATTAAGAATTTATACTATATTTGTTAAATTATTGTTGTCATTAAAAAAGATAAACATTACTTAAAAAAAATTGAAAATGATAAACATGGCAAAAATATATATTATATTTGTTATTAAAATTATTTTTACAATTTAAAAGTCACAAGTATTTATACTTATAATTTTAATCAAAATCCAAATTTCATATAAAATATTCTTTAAATTTTACACAAGTCTTATGAGTGTCATATATTTAGGAACGGAGACATGTCCGTTTCTTTAGATTTTGGTGGCTTAGGACGAGCATATAATTTGGATAAATAATAAACGTATAAATTTTTTGAATTCCTAAAGTGTAACTTGAGTTCTTGATTGCTCTTTCAAGTTCATTTGTTGCAAGGAAAGATTTTCATGAAAACAAGAAGATAAAACAAAACTCTACTATAGAGAGAAATAAAGATACACTATTTTCTATGTTAGAGAAAAATTGTGTTTTCGTAGACAAAAAATTGTTTCATGGTTTTGTTAATGACAAAAAAATCATGTTTTTTATGGTCTCGGACTCTCATGATTTTTTATTTTTTTTGAGCATCTCATGATTTATTTATAAATCAAACGGTGTGCAAAAAAGTTGTGAAGTCTCTGACTGCCTTCAATCTCAATTATAAACAATTTTTTACTTTTCAACTTAATTGAATAAATAATATATATGGTATATAATATAGATCAAATACATAATTTATTTAATAAACTTAGTTACCTATAACTGATACTAGAAAAAGTTTATTTTGAAAAATCAAACATACAATTAACATTCACAACTATGCATTAGATCCGTCTATAAAGCATAAAACCTACACAAATTCCATCCAAACAATTTCATTTAATAAAATAGCGAGTATTATAGAGGTTTAAAGAAGGGTCTCACCGATAATTATTTTTATACAAAAGAGAGTCAAAGTCCAAAAAAGAGAGTCTCACCTTATTTTTATAACAATAAGAATATTGCTAAAAAGTATTTTAAAGAACATTTATTAAAATTTTAAAAAAAGGAATAATTTATAAATTTTATGTTAAAAAAGTTACTTTTAAAATTTTGAATAGGTTGAATGCCAGACAAAACTTCCTTCGCAGAGACTAGTTTTTAATAAGTTTTATATTTTTGTTCTTCTCTTAATAATAATAAATAAGTCAACAACTTGGGTCAGAGTGAAGGTGGCGAAGGACATGTACGGGAGTTTGGCAGTGAGTTTGTTAGTCAGTTAGACTGAAATTCATTTCTGTTAGGATAGAGAATAAGAAGAAGTTGGGATTGGTTATATCTATTATTACTCCTTTCTCCATTTTCATCTCAAGAACGCCATTGACCACGTTCTTTACACTCACATGGCTGCTTGGAGGCGTTTCATCACTTGTTCAATCCATCAAGCTCGAATGCAGGTCACTTCTTTTCTTTTCTTTTTTCTTGAATTCGATCATGCATTGCAATGCTACATGACATCCTTTTTTCTTTCTTTAGAATCCAAAGATTTTCCACTTGTTAGTGACTTGGTATGTCTATTGTATGCGAGATAAACTCAAATAAGTCAATCCAAACAAACCCTGTATATCGCCTATTTCGATAAATAGCTTATTCCTTTTCGCAGGTTATGTATTCCTTTTATTTGTCATATGATCTTATAAGTTATTTTCGCAGGTTCAAAGGCGTCAATCTGAATTTGGGAAGGTCAAAGAATTATTGAGTAGAAACTATGTATCTCCTCATAAGTTTGAAAAGTTTGAAGGCTGTACAAGTATGAAGCTTTTGTTTTTGTTTCTCTTGTTTGTCGACACTGTCTTTCTGAATTATTTCAATTCTATGGATATACTTTGTTTTGAATTAATTTTGCCTATTCTCACCATGTGTTTGATGTACCTGTCAAACTATTATTGGCTTTAGATATTGCTTGCGGTGCTTGCTTACTCTCAAATTTATGTAGGGAATAGGCTTTTCTTCTCCCAGTCCAGATATCTAGGAAATCTGGCACGACTACTACGTGATTCGTCTGAAGCAGCGGAAGCCTCTTCTCTTAAAGAACTTTATAATGAAATTGATCCTGAAGCCGTGATCAGGGCATATGAAAGCAACCCATCTCTGCATAAAAATTCTTTGGCATTTTCTGAATATGTTAAAGCATTGATAAAAGTTGGTAGGCTTTCTGAAAGTGAATTTCTGAACACTCTGCTAAGAGGTAATTATAATGATTTGAATATTAATACTTTGCTATCTTCTCTCGTTTACTGCTAACTTTTTGATGAATTGTATTTAGAGGGAGTCATTTTAGCACAATTTTTTGGATAATATTATGAAATCAATATTTTTTGTAGTAAACTAATTGGGATATATTTTAGTAATGGATCATGTTTCCCCCAAAACCAGTGGAAGTCTATGTGTATAGGGTAAATTATTTCATTTGCTTATTGCCTAATGGCAACAGACCATTTATGTGGTAGCATTGATTGTAATATTTTGTTGGGGATTATGAAGTTTGATTAAAATCTTACACTTTTAATCATAAAACTTGCATTTCATTGATAGGATAATTAAATGATGGATGTACGAAATCCATAATCTTATATAGATCTATGTTGGAGTCTGCAGAATTCAAAACTTGGCATTGCAATTGTGCACTTGTCGAAATTTGTTATTCTTCTTTTTCAATCAGCTTTTTTAACATTCATTTCTTTAGCACATTTTACCGGTCTCTAGTTATAACCTGAGGCATATGAATTTTCAGCTATTTCTCATTCAGCGAGAAAGGAAGAGAGTAGTATAGCTGGTGTTGCTGCTCTTAGAAATGTCGGAGAACCAACAAAAGATGAGATTCTTGGAACTACAAGCGCTCCTATTGATAAGGTTGCTGCATTAGATGGTAAAAATTTCAAAGAGCAAATATGGCATACAATTTGGTTTGTTGCAGGGGCCTTCCTCTTGATATGTGGTGTAGGAGCTCACATTGTGTATAAAGGAATTAACAAAGGTATTATTAGTGTCTCATTGTAACTTACAAATCGCTGAGTTTAATTCAATATTCAATCTGAGTTTGATTCGCACATTCTCTGTTTTTGTTTTTCACCCTTTTTTTTTTCTTTCTATAATACTTTATGTATGAAGAACTGCAGCCCAGTGTAGAGACAAGTACTAAATTTAGCGATGTGAAAGGTGTAGATGAGGCGAAAGCTGAACTTGAAGAAATTGTTGATTACCTAAAAGATCCTAAGGTAGACTTTTCCAGCATTAATCCATGCTCTCTCTTGCTTGCATTTCTCGCACTCTAGCATGAAATAGTTATTTGATTTACATGTGTCCTAAGCTATTTCAATCTTGTTGATTACTTATTTGATGCCATGAGAAGTTTTATTATTCTTTGGGCGTGGAGATGTTGATCCGAAGTTATGAAATAGTGTTCATTCTTTTGTTGACGAGAAAAATGTCGTTTTAATACCAAAAAAAAAAGAGTAAAAGTTGTTGAGTAATCAGTTCTATTGCTCTGGATAATAATTTCTAAACAAATTGAATATATATAGCACACACACTCATCCTGAGGTTTTATATATGCCTCCTTGTCATTTTACCTTAGTTGGACTGAATAAGTAAGCAGAAATAAAGCCTATTGATAAATGTAAGGAGAGTGTGGTGGCGGCTGTGACAGAAAAGCGGTAAATAAAAGTAGAAAGGGGTTGGATGATGGTTCCTGCCCTAGAAACCCAGGCCCAGTGGTAAAAACTTAAAACCCAAAACAAATTCTGCCGGACTCTCATTTCTGTTTCTGTTTTTTTTCTTTCTTTTTTGTTTCTTCAAACTTTCAAATGCTGCTGCTGCTCTCTATTTCTTCTCACGTAGTATGTTAATTATTTCTTTTTTTGTATGTATTTCTTTTTCCTTATTGTTTTCCTGCTCTCTTTTCTTTTAATTCTTTTGTTTATATCTTTATTTCACAATAATTTGTTCTGCTCTCCTTTTTATTTTTTATGCTGTTATTTTCTTTCTCTTCTGCTAATGTTGTATGTTAATCACCTTCGAAATCTTTGTTGTATTTATTTTCTTTCTTACTTTTCAAGTTGTATTATATATACTTTTTTTCAAGACCACATTCTGGCCTGTATTGTTCTGTACTATCTTTAGATAACGCTTTCCCTTGTCACAGCGCCTTACTTGTCTTGGTGGCAAACTCCCAAAAGGAGTTTTGCTTGTTGGCCCACCTGGCACTGGTAAAACAATGTTGGCGAGAGCTATTGCTGGAGAGGCTGGGGTTCCTTTCTTCTCAAGCAATGGACGTGAATTTGAAGAGACGATTGTTGGTGTTGGTGCACAAAGGGTGAGAGATCTTTTTTCTGCTGCAAAAAAACGTGCACCGTGTATAATCTTTATTGATGAGATTGATGCTATTGGTGGAAAACCGAATTCAAATGACCAAATGTTCACGAAGTTGACTTTAAATCAGTTGCTTGTTGAGTTAGATGGTTTCAAACAAAATGAAGGCATAATTGTGATTGGTGCTACTAACTCTCCCGAGTCAATAGATAAGGCTTTGTTGAGACATGGGCGATTTGATCGCCATGTTGTTGTTCCCAATCCAGATGTAAAAGGACGGCAAGAGATTTTGGAATCTCACATGTCAAAGGTATGCTTTTACTCTTGAAAAATATTTTATTTGGTATATTGGATTGGATGGCTTAAGAATTTTTTGAGGCACATGTTCAGTGCTTGCACTATATTGGTGCAAAACATTGTGTAGTATGATTTCCTTCAGATGTGTGCTGGATACTTCACATGAGCTAACTGCCTAACACCTGGGATTGTTTTTGAATTATGTGTATTTATATTCATGTTTTTTAATTTAATTGTGATTGTGCACAATTTTGAGATGTAGTGAGGTTGTGTTGTAATATAGAATTGTTAGAACTTAGAAGGAATCTTTGAACGTGTGTGTGTTTCTTACTTCAATACAATACAGGTTCTAAAGGCAGACAATGTTGATCTGAAGATCATTGCTCGGTGTACACCTGGGTTCTCTGGTGCTGACCTTGCAAACTTGGTTGATGTTGCTGCCCTGAGGGCAGCAAAGGATGGTGCCAAAGTCGTGAGCACACATGATTTAGAGTTTGCACGGGAGAAGATTATAATGGGAAGTCAGCGCAAGTCAGCTGTTATATCTGAGGAATCAAGGAAAAAGACTGCTTTCCATGAATCTGGTCATGCCTTAGTTGCAATTTATACCGATGGTGCAAATCCTGTTCACAAGGCAACTATTGTTCCCCGTGGGATGGCTCTTGGCATGGTTTCTCAACTGCCTCCTCGCAACGATCAGACCAGTCTCTCTCGTAAACAGATGCTTTCCAGGCTTGATATTTGCATGGGTGGTCGGGTTGCTGAAGAGCTAATTTTCGGACAAAGTGGAGTTACTTCCGGTGCATCCTCAGATATTTTTAAGGCAACTTCTCTGGCCAGGCAAATGGTTACTAGATATGGTATGAGTACTGAAGTTGGACCCGTCAGTCACAATTATTTTGATAACGGGAGAAGTATGAGCTCAGAAACTAGGCTGCTTATTGAGAAAGAAGTGAAGAATTTGCTTGAGAGAGCTTACAGCAATGCAAAAACTATTCTAACCACCCATGAAAAAGAGCTTCATGTACTTGCAAACGCTCTTTTGAAGCATGAGACACTTACAGGAAGTCAGATTAAAGATTTACTTGCAAAGGTCAAATCCCAGCAGAAACAACAGCAGTCACGTCCAGCCAAAGCTCAGGCAAGTTCACGGTCCAATCCAGCTACTGATGAGGCTGTGGATGCCACGACCAATGCAGCTGCACCTTCTGCTGCTGCAAATGCTGCAACCAATGCAGCTGCACCTTCTACTGCTAAGGATGCCACTACCAATGCAGCTGAAGCTTCGGATGCCACGACCAATGCAGCTGCACCTTCTGCTGCTGCAGATGCCGCTACCAATGCAGCTGCACCTTCGGATGCCACGAGTAAAGCAGCTGCACCTTCGGATGCCGTAACCAAAGCAGCTGCAACTTCTGCCGCTGCAAATGCCGCAACCAATGCAGCAGCACCTTCTGCTGCTGCGGATGCCGCTACCAATGCAACTGCAGCTTTGGATGCCGTGACCAATGCAGGTGCACCTTCTGCTTCTGCAAAGGCTCAAGGAATTGCCACTGTAGCAGGGGCGGAGGTACACAGTGACCAGCAGGGGATCCCTCCCCTCTAGCCTTCATAAGAAATGAATATACCCCCAATACATAATACTTTAGGTATGAGTGGAGTTGCAATGTTCTTCAACAGTTAAGTAACAATACAGATAATCATTTATAGTTGCAAACACCATCTCATTTGTTTGTATACAAACCATTATCATTCACTTTTTAGAAAACAGAATTGGAAATAGAAACGAATTGACACCAGTTAAAATGATTCAAATGAAAAAATTCAACTCTCTTGAGAAAGGAAAAAGAATTTCACTAACAAATCGGGACTGAATAGGACGTTTTAGGTGTGTTGGAGTTCGAAGTTCATGTTATGAATTAATGTAAGGTTTGGAATGGGATCATGTTAGAACATTAGATAAGAAGATAGTAATTACCTTGTTCATAGGATCAAGTAAATTCTCTTGTTACTTTAATATAAGATTTTCATTCTTTCTCATTTACTCTTGTGTTTGAGAAGAGAAAATCTTCACTTTTTTACTTCCTAAAAACAATTATAAAAATGACCAGCAATTTTAATAAACACTGAAGTATAATATATCAGGACTTTTATGAGCAGAGTTGAGCTTATGTACCAGACTAGATACAGAGATCAATAATAGGACTTGTTACATTACTATATTTGCATCAGAGTGTGAAGGATGCATATTCTTATGGTTTCTTGTATTTCCTATTTGGATTCAGCTAATCATTGGTGTTGATCTAGTTAGATATTTTGCTCAAACCTTTATGGTCATTGCATCAGTGGAACTTCTATGACCCAAAAAAAATAAAAATTGACCTTTGTCGAAATGGTTTGAATACTTAACCAATTAAGCTTAATCATTTTGTGAATATATTTCTAGGCATTTTTAACACAGTACTTTTACTTCAACGAACATACATTAAGCTTAATCACAATCTAAGGGTAGAAAAAAAGGAAAACTGCACTGCCTCCAACAATTGTGAAGTAAACAGATTATCGAGATATATACTTATATTTGTAACTATAATAATGAGCTTGTAAGTAGGCAAATTAATAGAGTCGCTTGTAATCTAGCTTGACTGTTTGTATTTCGGTGTGATCTAAGTATCTTTTACTCCCTGTCATCGCGATTTTCGGGTGTCAAACCATTAATTGGATTTGAACCTTTCGATCATTGATGTCTCTATTTTTTTTGGGGAAGGTAAAATCGAGAAAACCTTAGAAATCCTAAGTTCGGGGCTGATTTCATTACGGGAAGGTGTTAAGCACCCGCAACGACTATAGTATCCTATAGGAACCGTTTTTCTATGCTTTACGTTTATGCGTTGCTTTTATTGCTATTTGTAAAATGGATTGGTTTTAAGAATGAGAGGGAGAAGATTGGATTGTATTTTTATTGGACTTGGAGAGATTTTGAGTCTCTTGCCTACATACCCTTTTTAGGGATCAAAATTCCATGTAGTTCTCTTCCAAAATATTTTTGTGAGTTTTGTTCTTTTTAGTTTTAAAAAACGATTTTGAAGAATGGCAAGAGGCCGTAAAGGCATTAGAATCGAAAACAAGTGAGGTTAGTCCAATTTATTTACAAAAACGGTTAAAGTTGAGAATTAGTGTTCATTTTGATTTTTGATTAAGAAAGCGAAGGGAAAATCCTTTGGAGTTTTGACTCCAAGGTTTGTTTGAAAAAGATTTGAAGTGACGGAAGTTGTTTGTTTTTCAAAAGATTGATTTTCTCTAAGTACCGCGTACCCTAAACATACACCCAGCGATGAACATACAACGTGTGTGCGTGTGTCGGTGCATGTGTCGGTGTACATCATTATAGTCCATAGTCTTTTACATCGGGTCCTATTTTACATTCTATAGTCTTGCATGAAATTAAAGAAAAGGTAAACTAAACCTAAAATATTACATGAATTAATGGAAATTGTATAAGGGTGACTAAAGGAAGAAAAACAAATGAGAGTGGGGCAATGCTTGCAATGTGTATGAGACATAGAACAAAATGGTTAGTAATGAAATGAGGAATGGTTGCATGAGTAGCAATGCATAGGATATGAAATTTACTAACAAAGCACTAAACCAATTGAAAAAAAGATGAAGTGATCATAACTAAAAAACATTAAGCAAATTGCAAAAGAACAAACTCCAAAAATAATGCAAATGACACCAAACTAACGCCTAAAAGCCAAACTAAGTCCCATGACCTATAACCTTTACCCAAAACAGCACCCCTTTCTCTTTTTGTGAGCAAACATTTCAAGAATCAAGGAGAAGTTATGAATCACACTTAACCC
The DNA here is from genome assembly GCA_958299785.1 of Medicago lupulina. Taxonomy (NCBI): domain Eukaryota; kingdom Viridiplantae; phylum Streptophyta; class Magnoliopsida; order Fabales; family Fabaceae; genus Medicago; species Medicago lupulina. The sequence goes on from OY283145.1 coordinate 53,542,161, forward strand.
AAAAATCAACATATTTTAACAACAAATTGCATCTCAAAATTAACAACTAAACTTGACCCAAAGAGAAACTTTCAATTAAACTTGCAAAGGGAAATTAACAAACAAAATTGCAGCATTATGGATTGTAGGCAACTTGTAAAATTATCGAACATATGAACTAGAGGACTAGGAGTTAATTTGTAAAGCAAGAAATGATCCATTGAGTTTGAAAACCAAAGAATTAACAATTAGGCATGCAAGAATGTAGAAATAGCATGGATTAAGAGATGAACACACCGCAAAAATCATATATCAAATATCCACTCCATAGAGCAAAAATTGGATCCAAGATAGTGCAAGAAAATTCGCAAGGAAAAACATCAAAGCATGTAAATTGAATAGAAATTAGTGCGCATGCCCCTTTTTTCCACTTTTCACGTGTACAATACCACAACCCATCAAGAAAATAGTAAGAACCATACAGTAAAAATCTTGGACTTTTTTAATGAGGTTTGGCATGCAACAGGTTCAATTAGCAAGTATTGCGGTGCAAATAGCAGGAAAAAAACAAAAAACGCAAGAAAATGGCCCAAAACCCAAACCCAATGGACTGGTACCCACCCTGCACGGATCCGGATCAAATCTGTTGCCCAAGAGGCGTTAGATGAATCCGGATTAACACAAACCTAGATCTAAAGGTGGACAAGGCACAAGGTATGGGTCGGTTCGAACCCGACCCGGTTTAGGGCTTACATGAAAGAAAAAAAGATCCGGTTCAACACAAACCTCACGCGTTCCTCTTTCTTCTTCTTTCTCTCTCGCCGTTCTCATGTTCACAAACCCTAAACCCTAATTCCTCAAATCCGCACGGGAATCACTCATCTATGGCCTAAATCTGTTCCTACTCTCATCCTAAACATGAATCATGCGAAAGAAAGTGATTTTCACCGTTGGAACCATGTGAATCTTGCGTTCTTGTTGTTGTAGGTTCGAACTGTTCAAATTTTCCATGTTTTCGGAGTGAAACCGTTGTGAATCGTAAGGATTCGTTTGGATTCGCACTCGCTGTGGATCTTGGACCGTCTTCTTTGATTTTCAAACAATTTTTGTGTTAGGGTTAGGGTTTTGGATCGGACAGTTCGAACCGGACGCAGATTCACATGGTTCTGGATTATGCAATCGTTTTCAATGAAAGGAGGCGAAGTTGAGATGTTACCTGAGTTCTGTTTGAAGGTTTGATGCCGTTTCTTTGATCCTTGGCTTCGAATTTTCACTGGTAAAGCAGTTTCACTCCTTCCTTTCTTCTTCTGGTTCGAACTGACGAAAACCTTTGAATTTCCCTCTTCTTCTTCTTTACTGGTTCGGATCCTTCAAATTCTTCACCCTCTTCTTCTCAATTTCTCGAATCTGTGATCGCACAGGATTTGTTACTCAAAGTGACGAATTCTGTGCTTGCATTGCAGAGAGAGGATTCAATGATGATGATTCAGTCTTGAATCTCTGAGAATCCATAAAAACTCCATTGAAATTGCTTGAATTGTGATTTTGGAAACTTAGGGTTTGTGAATTGTTCTTGGTGAATTTTCTGTTTTGATCCTAACTGCCAAGAGAGAGAATGAGAAATTTGTTTGTGTGATGATGTGGATTGCACTTTTTGTGGATCTGTTGGCACTTTGCACAGTAACTGGCCTTTTATAGGCTGCCAAGTGTGTATCCTGACCAGTGAGGTAGTGACATGTGGACATAAGCTTGCTGGCGCGGCATTGGACTGTTTTTTGGCTCAAGGACCAATCTGCAAAAAATGAAACTAAAGGGGCCAGAATGCAAATTTAAAAAATTTAAGGACTGAATTGCAAAAATAAAAAAAAGAGAAAAATTTGGACTGTTTTCTTTTAAAAGAAATGAAAGAATTGGACAACTTTGCAAAAAAAACAAAATGTTTGGACTAAATTGTAATTTTGAAAATATTAGGACTAAAATGTAAAAAGTCAAAATAAAATTGGTAAAAAATGTAAGTTTGAAAACGACGTAAAGTGAAACGATAAAAATCGACAAAACGGACTAAAACGAACAAACTACCAAAATGAGGTATTTTAAAATACCTCTCTACCCAAAATTTGAATAATGTGAAAAGACTAAAATACCCTTGGGGCAAAAAACGACTCAGACTGACTCAGATGCAAACTAGACGATTTTGTACAAATTTGATTAAAGATTTATGCAAACAAGTTGAAAAGACTCAGGGACAAATTGTAGGGACTGAAAAATGGGTTCCTTTGTAGGAAATGACTAAAATACCCTTTTGTATGGTTTTATGCAAAAATTTAAAGGACTGAAGCAGTAATGTATGCAGTTGAAGCACAGTAGAAAACATATTGAATTTGAAAGTATTTAGAAAATAGCAGGAAGTTTGAAAAAAGTATTTTTAGGTCCAAAATGAGGGTATGACAGCTGCCCCCATTTAAGTTTCTTCGTTTGGAGAGTCAAGAGACGGAGTCTTTGGCTTGACATGACGAAGATACTTAAATATCGACATTTGCACTGATTTTGGGCGTAAAAATACATTTGTAAATGCTATGTATGCCATGCAACATTTGTGTTATGAATGCAAGACAAACTGAGAATTGAGTTTAACAAAATACGTCGTATCCATTGCGGGACTGGTAGACATTGACAGAATAGCAAACAACAAAATATGTCGTATCCATTGCGGGACTGGTAGACATTAACAGAATGGCAAAAAGGAATATGTCGTATCCATTGCGGGATTGGTAGACATTGACAGAATAGCAAACAGCAGAGTATGTCGTATCCATTGCGGGACTGATTGACATTAACAGAATAGCAAAGAGGAATATGTCGTATCCATTGCGGGACTGATTGACATTAACAGAATAGCAAAGAGGAATATGTCGTATCCATTGCGGGACTGATTGACATTAACAGAATAGCAGATAACAAGACTCACTGGGGAGATTCGAAAGCAAATTGACAGGTACAAGCTGCTCTTGGATGCGAACTAGCCACTTGACCGGGAATATTGACAACAAAGGGCGCAAGCTGCTCTTGTATTTGAGCTGGTTACTTGGCTGAAAGAAAACATAGAAAGCACAAGCTGTTCTTGGACACGAACTGGTTACTTGGCTGACAGAAAACAAAGGAAGCACAAGCTGTTCTTGGACACGAACTGGTTACTTGGCTGTCAGAAAACAAAGGAAGCACAAGCTGTTCTTGGACACGAACTGGTTACTTGGCCGACAGAAAACAAAGGAAGCACAAGCTGTTCTTGGACACGAACTGGTTACTTGGCTGACAGAAAACAAAATAGAAAGCACGAGCTGTTCTTGGATCTGAACTGGTCGCTCGGCGGATATCAAAAGAATAGGTACAAGCTGTTTTTGGATGCGAACTGGCCGCTTGACCGATAGCAGAAGCAAATTGACAGGCACAAGCTGTTCTTGGGTGCGAACTAGCCACTTGGCCATTAACAGAAGCAAATTTTATTTGAAAGGGAATTGAATTTGATTGACATAACTGCAGGAGCTTGAATTCGACAAGGGTGTTGACAAGACTGTTGAATTTTGAAATTGACATGACAATAGACATTTGTTGTTAGCAGAAGAAATTTGAAGTTGACACGATTGATTTTGATTGGAATTGACATAGGAATTGAGAATGCAGGTGTGTATGAATAGCATGACAATTTTATCAAACGCATGAACATGTAAGATGCAGGATTATGCATGTATGAATGTTTTGGAATGCATGATGATTGGCAATTTGTAGACACAATTTCGCAGAGACAGACAAAACATTGGAATATTGGGCACGTAATGGCTCGCACTCGGACATACATTTTGCAAAAGTTCCTCTTCTGGGGACGCCGTCGTTTGAAGATACGTCGAGACCATCGCTGAAGGCAGGAAGCTTGTAAAAGTTTGAATGGTATTGCTGCCTGTTGGAACAGTCACGTAAGTGCTTCAGACATCGCATCTGTGGTCAATGCTTTTGCATGTTTGTTTTTCTTTCATTTTTTCCTTTCATTTTTTTTCATCATCCCATTTTTGCCTGGATCGCCCTTTCGGGTTTTCGATCCACCGGGAAGCGCATTTTTGCCTAGGCCGCCCTTTCGGGTTTTCGACCTACCACGCTGTTCTTTTCATATCTAGACAAAGTATTTTTTGACTATATCGGCATTCACAGGATTCGGAAGTTCTACACCATCCATGTGAGTGAGAATCAAAGCACCGCCAGAGAAAGCCTTCTTGACAACATAAGGTCCCTCATAGTTAGGCGTCCACTTGCCCCTTGGGTCGGGTAGCTGACTCATTCTTCTTTTCAACACGAGTTCACCTTCCTTGAACACCCGAGGACGGACTTTCTTGTCAAAAGCAGCTTTCATTCTTGTTTGATACATCCGACCATGAGCCAAAGCATCCAGTCGTCTTTCCTCAATCAAATTCAACTGGTCGTACCGACTCTGGCACCATTCAGCCTCAGACAACTTGGCTTCCATAATCACACGGAGAGACGGAATCTCCACTTCCAATGGGAGGACTGCTTCCATGCCGTATACAAGAGAGAAAGGCGTTGCCCCGGTTGAACTACGAACTGTAGTGCGGTAGCCGTGTAGAGCATAGGGCAACATCTCATGCCAGTCTTTGTATGTTGTTACCATCTTCTGCACAATCTTCTTGATGTTCTTATTAGCAGCCTCAACTGCACCATTCATCTGAGGTCTGTAAGGAGAGGAGTTGTGGTGTTCAATCTTGAATTTCTCGCATAAGGCTTGCACCATGTCATTGTTCAGGTTGGTACCATTGTCAGTGATGATCTTGCTAGGGACACCATACCGACAGATGATATTGTTCTTGATGAATTTGACCACCACTTGCTTAGTCACGTTGGCATAGGATGCAGCTTCGACCCATTTGGTGAAATAATCGATTGCTACCAGGATAAAACGATGACCGTTTGAAGCTTTCGGTTCAATTCTTCCGATCATATCAATGCCCCACATAGAGAAAGGCCACGGAGAAGACATAATATTGAGGGCGTGTGGAGGCACGTGGATCTTATCGGCATATACTTGACATTTGTGGCACTTCCTGGCATATTGATAGCAATCGCGCTCCATGGTCATCCAGTAGTAACCAGCTCTCAACAGCTTTCTAGACATAACGTGCCCCGATGCGTGGGTCCCAAAGGTGCCATCATGCACATCGTGCATTAGCTGTTCTGCCTCACATTCATCAACGCATCTTAACAACACCATATCGAAATTCCTTTTGTACAGGACGTCGCCATCCAGCAGGAACCTGCTAGCCAGCCTGCGCAACGTCTTCTTGTCTTTGTTGGAAGCACCTGGAGGATACTCACGGCTTTGCAAAAATTGTTTGATATCATAGTACCAGGGCTTGTTGCCAACCTCGCCTGAACCTGTTTGTACAATTGCATCACTGACAGTAAACACATGGGCGGGCCGGTCTAAGCGTTGTACTTTGATCATCGGCACGTGATTCCAATGGTTTACTTGAAGCATGGAAGATAAGGTAGCAAGAGCATCGGCCATTTGGTTCTCCTCTCGGGGAATATGGTGCAACTCGACCTTTGTAAAATACGTCAACAGACGTCTTGCATAATCACGGTAAGGGATCAAATTAGCGTGATGGGTTTCCCATTCTCCCTTTATCTGGTTGATGACTAGTGCAGAGTCTCCATAGATGTCGAGGCGCTTGATTCTCATATCGATGGCTTCTTCAATTCCCAAGATGCATGCTTCGTACTCGGCCACGTTGTTGGTGCACTCAAACACAATCCGGGCTGTGAAAGGGATGTGGTGCCCCTGCGGAGCCACAATTACTGCGCCAATTCCTCGACCATAGGCATTAACAGCACCATCAAAAACCAATCCCCACTTGCTATCGGGGTCTGGACCTTCACCGATTAGCGGTTCTTCACAGTCTCTTGATTTTAAAAACATGACCTCTTCGTCGGGGAAGTCGAACTTCAACGGTTGATAATCATCAAGTGGTTGGCAAGCGAGATGGTCGGCCAGGATACTCCCTCTAATGGCCTTCTGGGCTTTAAACACAATATCGTACTCTGACAGTAACATTTGCCAACGTGCGATCTTTCCTGTAACAGCCGGTTTCTCAAAGATGTACTTGATTGGATCCATCCGGGATACCAACCAAGTCGTATGATTTATCAAGTAATGACGCAGGCGTTTGGCAGCCCAAGCCAAGGCACAACAGGTCTTCTCGAGCATTGTGTACCGAGCCTCACAATCGGTAAATTTCTTGCTCAAATAGTAGATTGCATGCTCTTTCTTTCCAGTTTCATCTTGCTGACCGAGCACACATCCCATGGACTCATCCAACACTGACAGATACACGATTAATGGCCTTCCTTCCACCGGCGGAACGAGGATAGGAGGTTCTAGCAAATAACTCTTGATGTTGTCGAAAGCTTCTTGGCATTCATCATTCCATACCACAGGTTGATTCTTCCTGAGCAACTTGAAAATCGGCCCGCAAGTCGCAGTCATATGGGATATAAATCTGGAGATGTAGTTCAAACGCCCGAGGAACCCTCTGACCTGCTTCTCAGTTTGCGGGGCCGGCATCTCGCGGATGGCCCGGACTTTGTCTGGGTCTACTTCAATGCCTTTCTGGCTGACAATGAAGCCTAGCAACTTCCCAGACCTAACACCGAATGTACACTTGTTTGGGTTCAGCCGAAGCTTGTACTTCCTCAACCTTTCGAACATCTTGGCCAAGTATTCGACGTGTTGTTCTTCATCGCTCGACTTGACAATCATGTCATCTACATACACTTCAACCTCCTTGTGAATCATGTCATGGAACAAAGTGGTCATCCCCCTTTGGTAGGTAGCACCAGCATTTATTAGACCGAACGGCATTGCTTTACAGCAGAAAGTCCCCCACGGAGTGATGAACGACGTCTTCTCCCTGTCCTTGGGCGACATTTTGATTTGGTTGTAGCCAGAAAAACCGTCCATGAAGGAGAACACCTTGCACTGGGCAGTATTGTCAACAAGCACGTCGATGTGAGGCAGTGGGAAATTGTCCTTCAAGCTTGCTCTGTTCAAATCTCTGTAGTCAACACACATTCGGACCTTACCATCTTTCTTCGGCACTGGTACGATGTTAGCAACCCATTCAGGATATTCAACTGTCATGAGAAAGCCCGCATCGATCTGTTTCTGCACTTCCGCTTTGATCTTCAGGGCCATGTCCGGCCGAGTCCGTCTCAACTTTTGCCTGACAGGAGGACAGTCTGGCTTTGTCGGTATCCGATGTTCCACAATTTGAGGATCCAAGCCTGGCATGTCTTCATACGACCATGCAAAAATGTCCGAGTATTCGCGGAGAAGCTGAAAGATCCTTTTCTTGACCCCTTCCTCCAATGCAGCACCGACTTTGATCTCTCTTTTGTTATCCTCAGTACCCAAGTTGATTAGCTCGATCTCTTCTTGATGAGGCCGAATGGTTTTCTCTTCTTGTTCCAGCAGCCGGGCAATTTCATCTGGTATGTCGTCACTATCCTCACCTTCGGTCTCGAATACCGGGGATTCGACAGTTTGGAGAAGCATAGAGTTACTGTGTTCAACGGGCTCATTTTGGTTCGATCTGCGTGACATGATTGGATGATTTTTAGAAAATAATTTTCATGCAGATCTTTAAAATTAATAAGAAAATGCAGATGTTTTGGTTTTTTCTGGCATTACCATTATTTCCAAGGGAAAAACATTAAAGAAAGAAAAAAAGAGTCGTGAAAGAAACGACGTTTTTTATTGATAATGATGATGTCGGAACAAACATGCCCTTTACAAAAAGGTCACTTCCGCCTCGGGCAAGGCGGAAGGATTGTTATTTTGAAAGTAAAGCCTAAACAGCAAGACATATTACTTAGAATCATGCACAAACACAGGGAGATTGATAACGTTCCAGTTCTTTGCCATGCCTCCTGGTATATCAAACACGGGCCTAGACCCACTGAGCACGAGCCATTTTTCAAACTGCGGTAGAAGAACCAGGAGACAATGAGCACTTGGAAGTTTTGTTGTGTTTTTTGAATGATGCATATGATGCATGATATGTATAAATGCATATGCAAAAATGACTCTTCTTGGTTATCGAAAGGATTTTAGACAAACTAGAAACTTTGGCAAACATTTTTAGCAAGATGACGAGATTAGAAAGCCGTCAAGACAAATTGTTTTGAAATGCTAAGCGAAAAGAAGTGGGATCGACTTCCTTGAACTTGTAAGACTTAGTTTTCTTCATGCCTGGTTATATTTGCAAAGAATTTTAGTTTGTCTATACCCTTTGATAAATGCATGTAGAAATTTTATGCATGAATGCATGTATGCATGATTTAAATAATGGGAGAGCACGGTGGGCTAAGGTAACAAGTGGACACGGTGTCCGGTGAAACTAAGGCTTTTGATAATAGTAACCAAGGTTCTACAAAGTTCCCAAACCACAACCTCTCTTGCGTACATCATGGTAGTACAAAGCGACGCTTGTCCATGATTATCCGTAAGAAGGTTTAGTTTGGGTGTAGTATCGCGTGACGACTAAATTTCGAGACAACGCTCGGTTTAGCCACCGCACTACGTCCTAAGAAAGGCCAAGGATGGGCTTGGTAACTACGGTTCATAGCCTTCATCGGTCAATTGGAAGTAAAGTGCCTAAGCATGACAACACACGCCGACAACATCACCTCCAAAATGCCTCAGCTATGTGAGATTGATCGCGTAATCCAATGCACGAGGCAACCCCCGGAATGGATTGTCGATTATATCTCTTCCTAATCTTAAGTTCACTCAGCTCGGGTATAGGGCTTTTGATATCCTCACCCCACACGTACATAAGAAAAATTTTCATGTAACAGCAAAGCATAAATATAAAGCATGAAAAACTAGGTGTAGCCCTAAAATAGTCCCCAGTGAAGTCGCCATTTCTGTCATCGCGATTTTCGGGTGTCAAACCATTAATTGGATTTGAACCTTTCGATCATTGATGTCTCTATTTTTTTTGGGGAAGGTAAAATCGAGAAAACCTTAGAAATCCTAAGTTCGGGGCTGATTTCATTACGGGAAGGTGTTAAGCACCCGCAACGACTATAGTATCCTATAGGAACCGTTTTTCTATGCTTTACGTTTATGCGTTGCTTTTATTGCTATTTGTAAAATGGATTGGTTTTAAGAATGAGAGGGAGAAGATTGGATTGTATTTTTATTGGACTTGGAGAGATTTTGAGTCTCTTGCCTACATACCCTTTTTAGGGATCAAAATTCCATGTAGTTCTCTTCCAAAATATTTTTGTGAGTTTTGTTCTTTTTAGTTTTAAAAAACGATTTTGAAGAATGGCAAGAGGCCGTAAAGGCATTAGAATCGAAAACAAGTGAGGTTAGTCCAATTTATTTACAAAAACGGTTAAAGTTGAGAATTAGTGTTCATTTTGATTTTTGATTAAGAAAGCGAAGGGAAAATCCTTTGGAGTTTTGACTCCAAGGTTTGTTTGAAAAAGATTTGAAGTGACGGAAGTTGTTTGTTTTTCAAAAGATTGATTTTCTCTAAGTACCGCGTACCCTAAACATACACCCAGCGATGAACATACAACGTGTGTGCGTGTGTCGGTGCATGTGTCGGTGTACATCATTATAGTCCATAGTCTTTTACATCGGGTCCTATTTTACATTCTATAGTCTTGCATGAAATTAAAGAAAAGGTAAACTAAACCTAAAATATTACATGAATTAATGGAAATTGTATAAGGGTGACTAAAGGAAGAAAAACAAATGAGAGTGGGGCAATGCTTGCAATGTGTATGAGACATAGAACAAAATGGTTAGTAATGAAATGAGGAATGGTTGCATGAGTAGCAATGCATAGGATATGAAATTTACTAACAAAGCACTAAACCAATTGAAAAAAAGATGAAGTGATCATAACTAAAAAACATTAAGCAAATTGCAAAAGAACAAACTCCAAAAATAATGCAAATGACACCAAACTAACGCCTAAAAGCCAAACTAAGTCCCATGACCTATAACCTTTACCCAAAACAGCACCCCTTTCTCTTTTTGTGAGCAAACATTTCAAGAATCAAGGAGAAGTTATGAATCACACTTAACCCAAAAATCAACATATTTTAACAACAAATTGCATCTCAAAATTAACAACTAAACTTGACCCAAAGAGAAACTTTCAATTAAACTTGCAAAGGGAAATTAACAAACAAAATTGCAGCATTATGGATTGTAGGCAACTTGTAAAATTATCGAACATATGAACTAGAGGACTAGGAGTTAATTTGTAAAGCAAGAAATGATCCATTGAGTTTGAAAACCAAAGAATTAACAATTAGGCATGCAAGAATGTAGAAATAGCATGGATTAAGAGATGAACACACCGCAAAAATCATATATCAAATATCCACTCCATAGAGCAAAAATTGGATCCAAGATAGTGCAAGAAAATTCGCAAGGAAAAACATCAAAGCATGTAAATTGAATAGAAATTAGTGCGCATGCCCCTTTTTTCCACTTTTCACGTGTACAATACCACAACCCATCAAGAAAATAGTAAGAACCATACAGTAAAAATCTTGGACTTTTTTAATGAGGTTTGGCATGCAACAGGTTCAATTAGCAAGTATTGCGGTGCAAATAGCAGGAAAAAAACAAAAAACGCAAGAAAATGGCCCAAAACCCAAACCCAATGGACTGGTACCCACCCTGCACGGATCCGGATCAAATCTGTTGCCCCAGAGGCGTTAGATGAATCCGGATTAACACAAACCTAGATCTAAAGGTGGACAAGGCACAAGGTATGGGTCGGTTCGAACCCGACCCGGTTTAGGGCTTACATGAAAGAAAAAAAGATCCGGTTCAACACAAACCTCACGCGTTCCTCTTTCTTCTTCTTTCTCTCTCGCCGTTCTCATGTTCACAAACCCTAAACCCTAATTCCTCAAATCCGCACGGGAATCACTCATCTATGGCCTAAATCTGTTCCTACTCTCATCCTAAACATGAATCATGCGAAAGAAAGTGATTTTCACCGTTGGAACCATGTGAATCTTGCGTTCTTGTTGTTGTAGGTTCGAACTGTTCAAATTTTCCATGTTTTCGGAGTGAAACCGTTGTGAATCGTAAGGATTCGTTTGGATTCGCACTCGCTGTGGATCTTGGACCGTCTTCTTTGATTTTCAAACAATTTTTGTGTTAGGGTTAGGGTTTTGGATCGGACAGTTCGAACCGGACGCAGATTCACATGGTTCTGGATTATGCAATCGTTTTCAATGAAAGGAGGCGAAGTTGAGATGTTACCTGAGTTCTGTTTGAAGGTTTGATGCCGTTTCTTTGATCCTTGGCTTCGAATTTTCACTGGTAAAGCAGTTTCACTCCTTCCTTTCTTCTTCTGGTTCGAACTGACGAAAACCTTTGAATTTCCCTCTTCTTCTTCTTTACTGGTTCGGATCCTTCAAATTCTTCACCCTCTTCTTCTCAATTTCTCGAATCTGTGATCGCACAGGATTTGTTACTCAAAGTGACGAATTCTGTGCTTGCATTGCAGAGAGAGGATTCAATGATGATGATTCAGTCTTGAATCTCTGAGAATCCATAAAAACTCCATTGAAATTGCTTGAATTGTGATTTTGGAAACTTAGGGTTTGTGAATTGTTCTTGGTGAATTTTCTGTTTTGATCCTAACTGCCAAGAGAGAGAATGAGAAATTTGTTTGTGTGATGATGTGGATTGCACTTTTTGTGGATCTGTTGGCACTTTGCACAGTAACTGGCCTTTTATAGGCTGCCAAGTGTGTATCCTGACCAGTGAGGTAGTGACATGTGGACATAAGCTTGCTGGCGCGGCATTGGACTGTTTTTTGGCTCAAGGACCAATCTGCAAAAAATGAAACTAAAGGGGCCAGAATGCAAATTTAAAAAATTTAAGGACTGAATTGCAAAAATAAAAAAAAGAGAAAAATTTGGACTGTTTTCTTTTAAAAGAAATGAAAGAATTGGACAACTTTGCAAAAAAAACAAAATGTTTGGACTAAATTGTAATTTTGAAAATATTAGGACTAAAATGTAAAAAGTCAAAATAAAATTGGTAAAAAATGTAAGTTTGAAAACGACGTAAAGTGAAACGATAAAAATCGACAAAACGGACTAAAACGAACAAACTACCAAAATGAGGTATTTTAAAATACCTCTCTACCCAAAATTTGAATAATGTGAAAAGACTAAAATACCCTTGGGGCAAAAAACGACTCAGACTGACTCAGATGCAAACTAGACGATTTTGTACAAATATGATTAAAGATTTATGCAAACAAGTTGAAAAGACTCAGGGACAAATTGTAGGGACTGAAAAATGGGTTCCTTTGTAGGAAATGACTAAAATACCCTTTTGTATGGTTTTATGCAAAAATTTAAAGGATTGAAGCAGTAATGTATGCAGTTGAAGCACAGTAGAAAACATATTGAATTTGAAAGTATTTAGAAAATAGCAGGAAGTTTGAAAAAAGTATTTTTAGGTCCAAAATGAGGGTATGACACTCCCCTTTTCCATTATATTGATACTAGGGTTTTTAGTGTTTTTCACTCCTGTAATATATGTCATTTTTGGTTTCACCCTTGTAAAAATTTCGGTTTGATTTGCATCCTCGTAATTTTTTTTCTAGAATACCCCCCTCCCCATCCAACTCAGCGAATTCGCATACGTGACGCTAATTTGACATTTTTTTTTCTTTTTTTTTTAATTGGCCACGTGTACAGAAATATTTCCACATCAGATTTTATTTTTAAAATATTTGAAAATTAATTTTAAAAAATCATAAAAATATTCAGTTTTTTTCCAATAATTTAAACAATTAATTAATTTTTAAAAAACTTCAGAAAAAATATTAAGATTTTTTTCGAAATATAAACAAAACAGAAAAAATTTAAAAAATCAGAAAAAAAAAACTATAATATTTTTTAAATTTTTTTAAAAATCAGAATAATATAGTCAGATTTTTTTAAAAATTAAAAGATTTTAAAAAATTCTGGAATATAATTTTCAAAATAAAAAAAGCAAATTTTAAAAATTAAAAAAGAGGTCCAGTTTTTTTTAAAAAATAATCTGGAAAAATTTTTAATTTTTAAAATTCTGTATACAAATATAGAAAAATTCAGATTTTTTATTCGAAAATCTCTTTCCACAATTTTTATAAAATATTGAGAAAAAAAAACATTTTATTCTACAATTTTTTTTTGCCTAATGATTCTAACAAAATTCCATTTAGGGGATATAATAAAAAAATTTATTCTCAAATAATATCAGAGGGTGTTGCCATCGTTGTGGAAAGATTTTATGATTTCAACATCCTCTAAGAAAAACTTAATTCTAGGAAAAATGGTATTTCCATGACTTTTATAGAACCCTCTAAATTTGTATCTAGATTTTTAAAAATTAAATTTTTTTACAGAATTTTCTTTAAAAAATCTAATCTTTTTTTAAATTTTGCTTTTTTTGTATTTTGAAAATTAATTTCCAGAATTTTTTAAAATCTTTTTAATTCTAAATTTTTTTTATTACATTTTCTGATTTTTTTTTCTAATTTTTTAATTTAAAAAAAAAATGTTAATAGTTTTTTTTTTCTTTCTGATTTTTTAAATTTTTGAAAAAAAATCTAATTCTTTTTTTTCGATTTTTTAATTTTATGGAAAAAATCTGACTATTTTTTTGTTTTTTTATATTTGGAAAAAATCTTAATATTTTTTTGAAATTTTAAAATTATTTTTTGATTTTTTAAATTTTTGGAAAAAACTGTTTTTTTTTTGTATTTTTAAAAATTAATTTTCAAATATTTTAAAAATAAAATCTGATGTGGAAATATTTTTGTACACATGGCCAATTAAAAAAAGAAAAAAGAAAAAAATGCCAAATCAGTGTCATGTATGCGAATTTGCTGAGTTGGATAGGGGAGGGTGTTATTCTGGAAAAAAAAATTACGAGGATGCAAATCAAACCGAAAATTTTACAGAAGTGAAAACCGAGAGGTAAAAAAAACTATTAACCCTTGATACTATTTTCTTGAATGAAATGATATGAATTTTCTTTGCCTAAAAAAATACTAATCAATTCATATATATATATATATATATATATATATATATTTTTCAAACTAAATTTATTTATCTTAATTCTTACTAAAATGATACACACACTAGTTCAAATTATCATATATTCTAACGACGATTGATGGTACTCTTCAGAAGTAAGAACGTATGATCTTCATTGTCTTTATAGTTAAGATAGTTTGCTCTTGTTAACAATTGTGGAGTCACGAATGCAAGTGGACATTATCTTATTAACAGTGGAGGAATATCATGTAATTCTAACGTCCAACACCATTGTCTCTAGCTTAAATGTATTTTTGATTCCAATAATGTTTTTTTAAATAAATGAAGTTTTGGTCTCATATTTTAAAAATTGGGGTTCTTTGGTCCCATGTTTTATTTTATTTTGTTTCTTTTTGAATTTTGATTTCTCGTCTCATTTTTGACTTACTTTTCTCATGATGAGACATAAACAATTATGACATGATAATGTTTATTAAGCCACACTGAAATATCCAATCAACAAATATACATCTAATAAGCATTGTCATCCCATAAATAAACATTCATAAAAAAAATTACTAATAAATGAGGGACCAAAAACACCGATTTTTAAAATCAGGGGACCAAAATTTAAAGTAGTGAGATTAACCTATAACATTTTGGGCAATTTTTTTTAATAATTATATTAGTAAGGGTTAAAAGACTTTTACCTTCTACCATATCGACACGTTTTGGTTTACCCTTAGACCATGTGCAATGGTAGTGTTGAATGGAACTTTCAACATGTTGATGTGTTGCAATGGTGTGTTGAGTTTTCTTAAGAGATGATGTGGAGGAAAGAGATGTTGAAGACTTTCAACATGTTGAACATGCAAACCGAGGGACAAGTGGCGAGTTTTGGTTGGCTCAAAAAGGTGCGTGTGTCACACGCACAGACAGTGGCATGTGGAGCGGCAGGAGCAGGAGGGAGAAGATGCTGAAAGGATAAGTGGTGACACTTGGCAGTTCGTGATTGGATATCTTGATTTATCTCATTTTAATAATTTAAACTCAATTATTTCATTGCAAATTAATTTATTTTTTTACCAAAATTCATGATTTTATTTTTGTTTATAAATAGAGACTTGGTTCATTTGATTTAGACACAAAAAAAAAACCAAGTTTTTCACTATCTTAATGTCATTATTATCTTTCTATTAGCTTTCTTTTGAAATTTTAGTCTTTTTTGAGTGAAATTGATCCCAAAAATAAAATATTTAAATAAATTTTGTTTTTAAAAAAACTAAAAAATAAATTGTTAAATGTTTTTTATTTTAATTTAATTATAATATATAATTGTAATTATAAAAACAAAAATATAAAATTAAATAAGAATAAGAAATAAAAGGTGGTGGAGTAGAGTGTTGAATGAAAAATCATTGAAAAGACTAAAAGTTGAATGAATGTTGATAAATAAGAGAGAGAAAATGACGTGAAATGTTGAAAATTGAAAAAGTGGATGTTGAATGAAAAAACCATTTTAAATGGTGTTAAAAAAAAACTTAGAGATTCTTTGGTTTTCGATCGTTAGAGCACATGACTAGATCACTTGGTTGATGTGACAGCTAAATGTGTAAATAATTTTAGTTTTGATTTTTTTAAATATCTACCTGGATTAACATGTTTTTTTTTAAAACAAAAACCCAATTAATTTACCTTCTATCTTCATCATCTCCCTCCCTTCCATCTCTTTCTCCGCCATCTCCTTACTCTTTGTTCACACAACAGTCAGCAACAAAATGAACGAAGGTGAAATTCAACTGAGAAAAAAATCTAGCAACACCACTAGATTTTTGTGAAGGATTGAAATGTTGTTGTTTACGTTGCGATTCCATAAAGAGATTTGAGAAGACGGAATGAAGTTTCTGGAAAAGAAGAGGAAGGAGGAAGTTTCAAGGGGGAATTGATCACATTCTTGTTCCTCACTCTCACATGGCCGCTTCCACACATTTCATAACGCAACACCTCACTTGTTCAATCCATCAACTGGTTAGTTATCTTGGATAAATAGCTTTTTTGCAATTTATAGCACAAGCACTTATGCATAAGCTATTTTTATAGAAAAAGATTAATTTGTTTTTGTAAATGCTATAAATTGATTTTATAAACTATCTTGTAATACTTTTATTTGTCATGTGATCTTATAAGTTATTTTTGCAGGTTGAAAGACGTCAATCTGAATTTGGAAAGGTCAAAGAATTATTGAGTAGAAACTATGCATCTCGTAATAAGTTTGAAGGCTGTACAAGTATGAAACTTTTGTTCCCTTGTCATATTTAGTTCATGTCTTTCTGAATTATTTCACTTCTATAGATATTCTTTGTATTGATTTAATTATGCCTATTTGATGTACGTAGAAAACTATTGCTTGATGCACTTACTGTCAAATTTATGTAGGGAATAGGCTTTTCTTCTCTCAGTCCAGGTATCTAGGAAATCTGGTCCGACCACGATGCGATTCATCTGAAGTAGAGAAAGCCACTTCTCTAAAAGAACTTTACGATGAAAATGATCCTGAAGCCGTGATTAGGGCATTTGAAAGCAACCCGTCTCTGCATACAAATTCTTTGGCATTTTCTGAATATGTTAAAGCATTAGTAAGAGTTGGTAGACTGTCTGAAAGTGAATTTCTGAACAGTTTGCTAAGAGGTAACTATTTGACTAGAATTGCTCATTTTCTCTTAACCGTGTCTGAACAAGAGAGTCATACTTTTATATTTGTTGCAATGATGCAGGCCTTCAATCACAATTATGATACCTCTTTTGACCTTTTATTTAGTGATAGGAACAAGTATAATTTCATAAAACTTGCATTTCATGGGTGTGTGAAATCAATAAACTTGCAATTATGATCCATGTTGGAGTTTGCTGCAGAATTCGAAACTTGGCATTCCAATTGTGCCCTTGTTGAAATTTGTTATTCTTCTTCTACTTTATCAATAAGCTCTTTGAACATTCCTTTCTTTTGCTCATTTTACTGACCACAATAGTTATAACCTGAGGTATATGAATTTTCAACTATTTCTAATTCAGCAAAAAAAGAAAGTAGTATAGGCGGCGTTGCGGCTCTTACAAACGTCGGAGAACCTACAAGAGATGGGATTCTTGGAACTACAATTGCTCCTACTGATATGGTCGCTGCATTAGAAGGTGGAAATTTCAAAGAGCAGCAATGGCATACAATTTGGTTTATTGCAGCAGCCTTCCTCTTGATTTGTGGCGTAGTAGCTCACATCATCTATAAAGGAATTAGTAAAGGTATTACTGTGTCATTGCAACTCAAGCCAATGATTTTAATTCAATAGTTAATCTGAATTTGATTCACACATTCTCTGTTTTGTTATTCACCTTTTTTTTTTTTAATTACTTTTATGTTCGAAGAAGTGCAGCCCAGTGTAGAGACAAGTACTAAACTTAGCGATGTGAAAGGTGTAGGCAAGGCAAAGGCTGAACTTGAAGAAATTGTTGATTACCTAAAAGATCCCAAGGTATACTTTTCCAGCATTAATCCATGCTCTCTCTTGCAGGCATTTCTCGCACTCTTGCATGAAATAGTTATTTGATTTACATGTATCCTAAGCTATTCCAATCTCGTCGATTACTTATTTGATACCACGAAAAGTTTTATTATTCTTTGGGCGTGGATATGTTGATACAAAGTTATTAAATAGTGATCATTCTTTTTTTGACGAGAAAAATGCTGTTTTAATGCAAACAGAAAAAAGTAAAAGTTGTTGAGAAATCAGTTCTATTATTCTGGATAATAATTTCTAAACAAATTGAATATATATAGCACACACACTTATCCTTATGCTTCCTTGTCATTTTACCTTAGTTGGACTGAGTTAGTAAGCAGAAATAAATGTAAGGAGAGTGTGGCGGCGGCCATTGACAGAAAAGTGGTAAGAAAAAGAAGAAAGGGGTTGGATGATGCTTTCTGACAAAGAAACCCCAAAACAAATTCTGCCAGACTCTCATTTCTGTTTCTGTTTTTTGTTTCTTCAAATTTTCAAATGCTGCTGCTGCTCTCTATTTCTTCTCACGTAGTATGTTAATTAATTCTGTTTTTTATATATATTCTTTCTCCTTTTTATTTTTTATGCTGTTATTTTTTCTCTTTTGCCAATGTTGTATTATAATCACCTTTGAAATCAATGCTGTATTTACTTTCTTTCTTACTTTTCAAGTTATATTAAATATACTTTTTTTCACCAACACATTCTAGCCTGTATTGTTCTGTACTTCTGTACTATCTTTAGATAACTCTTTCCCTGGTCACAGCGCTTTACTCGTCTTGGTGGCAAACTCCCAATAGGTATTTTGCTTGTTGGCCCGCCTGGCACTGGTAAAACAATGTTGGCGAGAGCTATTGCTGCAGAAGCCGAGGTTCCTTTCTTCTCAACCAGTGGACGTGAATTTGAAGAGATGGTTGTTGGTGTTGGTGCACAAAGGGTGAGAGATCTTTTTGCTGCTGCAAAAAAGCGGTTGCCTTGTATAATCTTTATTGATGAGATTGATGCTTTTGGTGGAAAACCAAATTCAAACGACCAAATATACACAAAGTATACTTTAAATCAAATGCTTGTTGAGTTAGATCGACTCAAACAAAATGAAGGCATAATTGTGATTGGTGCTACTAACTCTCACGAGTCAATAGATGAGGCTTTGTTGAGACATGGGCGATTTGATCGCCTTGTTGTTGTTCCCAAACCCGATGTAAAAGGACGGCGAGAGATTTTGGAATATCACATGTCAAAGGTATGCTTTTACTCTTGAAAAATATTATCTTGGGTTGCATGGCTTAAGAATTTTTTGAGGCACGTGTGAATGTGCACAATTTTGAGATATAGTAAGTTCCGGAATATAGAATAGTTAGAACTTAGAAGGAAACTTTGAATGCGTGTGCGTTTCTTACTCCAATACAATACAGGTTTTGAAGGCAGATAATGTTGATCTGATGATGATTGCTCGGTTTACACCTGGGCTCTCTGGTGCTGGCCTTGCAAACTTGGTTAACATTGCTGCCCTGAGGGCTGCAAAGGATGGTGCCGAAGCCGTGAGCACACATGATTTAGAGTTTGCACGGGAGAAGATTATAATGGGAAGTCAGCGCAAGTCAGTTGTTACATCGGAGGAGTTTAGAAAGAAGATTGCTTACCATGAGGTTGGCCATGCCTTAGTTACAATTTATACGGATGGTACGTATCCTGTTCACGAGGTAACTATTGATCCTCGTGGGGTGACTCGTGGCAGGGTTTCTCAGTTGCCTCCTGACAACGATCAGAACAGTCTCTCTCGTAAACAGATGCTTGCCAGACTTGATGTTTGGATGGGAGGTCGGGTTGCTGAAGAGCTAATTTTCGGACAAAGTGGAGTTACTTCCGGTGCATCTTCAGATCTTTTTAAGGCAACTTCTCTGGCCAGGCAAATGGTTACTAAATATGGCATGAGTACTGAAGTTGGACCTGTCAGTCACAATTACTTCGATAACGGGAGAAGTATGAGCTCAGAAACTAGGCTGCTTATTGAGAAAGAAGTGAAGAATTTGCTTGAGAGAGCTTACAACAACGCAAAAATTATTCTTACCATCCATGAAAAGGAGCTTGATGTGCTTGCAAAGGCTCTTCTGAAGCATCAGACACTTACAGGGCGTCAGATTAAAGATTTGCTTGCAAATGTCAATTCCTGGCAGAATCAACAGTCACGTGTAGTCAAAGCTCAGGGAAATTCACGGTCCAATCCAGAAGCGGATGAGGCCGATGATTCAGATTCCATGAACAATGCAGCTGCAGCTTCAGATGCCGCAACCAATGCAGCTGAAGCCGGACCTTCTGCTGCTGCAAAGGCTCAAGGAGTTGACACAGTAGAAAGGGCGGAGGTACACAGTGACCAGCAGTAAAGTAACAATACACAGAATCATTTATAATTGCAAACACCATCTCATTTGTTTGTATAAAAACCATTACCATTCACTTTTCAGGTATTTTTAACACAGTACTTTTACTTCACGGAATATTTTTGACTTCACAATATGAATGTTCAAACTTGAGAGTGCATTTGAGAATCTTACGCTCCTCAAGAAAGATATTTTGAGCTATAAATCTGTTTACTTCACAATTGTTGGATGTAGTGCAGTTTTTCTTTTTTCTACCCTTAAGATTGTGATTAACAGGACTTATTCTTGTTCATGAGTCCTCTTTTTTGAATATTTTTTCTTCTTTTTCTTTGCTGAGATGAAAGATAACTTTGGTTTGTTACCAAAAAAAAAGATAACTTTGGTTTATTAGATGAAAGATAACTTTGCTTTAGATGAAAGAGAACTCACCAGAAAGATAAATTTTAGGTAATTCAAATGACATATGTAGTATTTGTAAATATCAGCAGACACATCAAAATGTGGATTACCCGCTTAGCGGAAACCCATAAGGATATAGAGCGGACATGATATCATATTTATTCAACGGAACAGACACGAGTATTATTGTATCTGTATCAAAGGATACTTATTAAGCTGTTATTAAATAAATAATTTTAAGATACAACAGTCCTCTCAAAAATAAATGCACAGTAAACAAAATTCATTTGATTGGAAAGATACTTGAGTTTCTTCCTCATCAATTTATTTATTTCACTTTTTTGTTTTGTTTTGTTTTGATATTTATGTTTATGTGCCCGAGTTTATGCACGTTGATATTCCTTACAATTTAATTTGAGTTAACATTATATTTATAATGGAAAAACACTCATGTATGATGGAGTTTTGTATAGGAGTCGGGATTCGTTGAGATAGATGTAAATCGTTTGACTTATACCAAATTTTCATCGTCCAAACAAATTAATCTTACGGTTAATAACACATCTCAATATGTGATCATTTCTAATCTTCATTGTATTGTTGTAGTCACGTGTCAATGTTTTTCTTATAATCACAAAGATATTATCAAGTGGAGAAAGACTTGCATAGCAACAAATATAAATAAAATTCTTTGGACGCACAAATAACAAATGATGACAAAAATTAAATGATAAAAAAATTGGTCACATCATTCAACATAATAAAATCATTTTATAACATCATTAAATCATTTTATCTTTTTTAAAAAAGTATTTGTGTGAGTTGCCTAAACTTTTTAAATTTAGGTTTGTTTCTAAGCAAATATTTATCTCGCAAGTATTAGCTTATCACGAGCTTTTTTTTGCCGACTGTGGGCCTTGCAATTGAAAGGATTAAAAAAAAAATATATCAATGAATTGGAATATAAAATTGAAGTTTGTGATTAAAGTTCAAAGAGAAATTAACCCCTAAAAGAGAAAGAGAAATTAGGAAATTTAAATTACTTTGGATTTATTATAAATATTGTAATTTATTTTTGCGGTCTATTCAAAAAAAATTCTGACTCGCCACCCAAATCAATTACTTTAGTAACATGCATAATCATGATATCTCCCATGATCAATTTTGAAATTGGATAGTGGTTACTTTTTGGGTTTCACTCGAAAGAATGTTTCATTTTCTACATTTACTTAAAAAAATGTCAATTTTAAAAGTATTTTGATTATAAATGACATTTGTGGGGGCCACATGTTATAGCAAATTTCGAACAAACATATTTGAGCAAACTTATCTTGGAGTCATTCGAAGTTCAAATTCTCTAACTAATCAAATTTCCATGAAGAAGTTCTCTAAACATTTGTAGCCTTAAACCTATAAACTAAAGATTCCTTAAGGATCAAACATGAGTCGTAAATTTATCTTCCAAGCTCAGTTTTCGGCAAAAAAGAGTTCCATGCCAATAGTAGACAAGACAAAAACTATACTGAAGGTATAATATTTGTTTATGTTGAAAAAAAAAAAAGAGTATTTTTAATAGTACGTGCTCTGGAAAAAAAAATTGTGTCCCATGTTTAGGGAGAGACGTTTATTCATGTTTTTGTCCAATCATTTGCTAGATGTTTTGTCTAGTTTCATAGACAACCAAGTGCATTAAAGCGCCCATATACGTTTAGTCTAGGAAAGGTTTCGTCATTTAGGTGTAATGTACGTAGTCTTGTCCAGTTTTTTACACAAAAGGTTGTTTACATGACTTGAACCTCTGACATTTCAATCACGTTACAATAACTTTACTGCTGTGTCCATTTCCATGACCAAATTATAAATCAAAGAGGGTACATAGTAGTCTAATCTTTATTTTTTAGAAAATGCACACTCTACGTTGGTCCCACAACTATGCTTTGAAATCATTCGTAAAGTGTGATATCCACACTAATTTCACTCGAACACGCTAGTATTTCAGTTTTGGTTGAAAGAAGAGTCTTATCGCATTTCCTCATTAGTAATAATAAGTCAACCAATTGTATGGGAGTCTGTTGAAAGTCCTTGTTGGTCCCGCAACGAGTTTGTCAGTCGGTTAGAGAAAAAGTTCATACATATATTCTAGAATACTTGAGACTCGTTACTTCTTTATACATTTCAGTTTTCATCTTCTATCAACATCATCGTTAATATTCATTCTTTTCTGCATTTTCAACTC
The DNA here is from genome assembly GCA_958299785.1 of Medicago lupulina. Taxonomy (NCBI): domain Eukaryota; kingdom Viridiplantae; phylum Streptophyta; class Magnoliopsida; order Fabales; family Fabaceae; genus Medicago; species Medicago lupulina. The sequence goes on from OY283145.1 coordinate 53,564,858, forward strand.
AAGAACGACATTCTTATCTAACAACACACAAACTTTTCACATATCAATTTTAGGTGAAGTTGGTGTGAATGAATCATGTATCAAACTCTTTACCATTGAGAAACTTTGCGCTTGTGCTCAGTTTCCTATCAGAGTTGGTATCAATGGTGAAATATTCTTCGCAAATGAAGACAACGTACTACTTTTGTTTGATTTATATTATATACAAAGAAGATTGTAGTCTAAATGTGGCGGAAGATGCATAATATTTAGAATTAATTTCTTTTATTACCATAAAATTTTCAAATTTCGCATTTAGACCCTCTAAAAGTTTTCTTCAACTTTTGGCCTTCAAATATTGTCCGTTACCATTTTTTGGTTTCTGATTTTAAGTCGACTTATTTGTATCATTCGAAAATTTGAATAATATCCGTTACCAAATAATGGTTTTCTTGGACATTAGGCATCTACATTGCTTAAGCCTTAAGCTAAAACTACAAACGGTGACAAGATTGTATATATACACACAGACCACACTTCTCTTCAACCTATCCCCTACCTCTGTCGCCCGAACCCTAAAAGACAGTATCGCCGCTCAACAACAAGAGAAATTACTTATTATCATTCAATGGCTTCCAGTTGCTGATGACCATAAGCTCATTTGTCTTGAATCATTTGAACCATATAACTTTCATAATGATAAGAAACGCAAGGAACAGACATTGTCGTTGCAAGATAAATCTCTTCAACCCTTTTGGATGATTTATAGCTTAGAAAGTAATCCATCCGATTGAAACGCCTGTTTGAAATGACCGCAGATTACATTTAGTATGATGAATTGTCTATATTTCCAAATATATGAGTTGTATTAACACTAGCTAAGCACTGCAATAACTGACTCATAGAGTTAGTTATGACAGTTGTACACAACTGTATAGCTCACTGACAAGCGTAAGTCAGTAATAGGGAGAAATCTGCAATTGCAGGTCAGCAACTAACATATAGTTTAACAGATAACAATATTTGGCTCACTCGTTTGATTGATATAGTTCTCATATTTTCCACGACATTTATAAATTCATATACTAATCTGTCTTGGTAGGTTGAAAGCAGTTTTTATGCAGCCTTTTAGCACTGGCTGAAACTGTTATCGTGCACAATGCTATAATCATTTTAAATTTGAACAAGAGAGTGATACTTTTATATTAGTTGCAATGTTGCAGGCCTTCAATTACAATTATGATACCTCTTTTGACCTTTTATTTAGTGATAGGAACAAGTATAATTTCATAAAACTTGGATTTCATGGATGTGTGATTGTGAAATCATTAATCTTAAATAGATCCATGTTGGAGTCTGCAGAAATCAAAATTTGGCATTGCAATTGTGCACTTGTCGAAATTTGTTATTCTACTTCTTTTTCAATCAGCTCTTTGAATATTCCTTTCTTTTGCTTATTTTACCGACCACAAAAGTTATAACCTGAGGTTTATAAAATTTTCCAGCATTAATCCATGTTCTCCAGCATGAAATAGTTTTTTGATTTTCTTGTGTCCTAAGCTATTCCAATCTCGTTGATTACTTATTTGATACCACAAGAAGTTTTATTATTCTTTGGGCGTTGATATGTTGACACAAAGTTATTAAATAGTGATCATTCTTTTGTTGACGAGAAAAATGCCGTTTTAATGCAAACAGAAAAAGTAAAATATTTTGAGAAATCAGTTCTATTGCTCCGGTTAATAATTCTAAACAAATTGAATATATATATCACACACACTTATCCTTAGGTTTCTATATGCTTCCTTGTTGTTTTACCTTAGTAGGAGTGAGTAAGTAAGAAGAAATATATGTAAGGAGAGTGTGGCAGCGGCTGTTGACAGAAAAGCGGTAAGTAAAAGAAGAAAGCTTTCTGAAAGCTGTTCTGACTTCTCTGCCTGTCTATGCTCTTTCTTTCTTCAAAGCTCCATCAGGTATAATCTCTTCCATTAAATCTTTGTTAAATAAATTTTTTTGGGGGGAGAGTGAGGACCGCACTAAAATTACTTGGATTAATTGGAAAACTGTTTGCTCTAAAAAGGAGTTTGGAGGGTTGGGGGTGAGGAGGTTGAAGGAGTTTAATGTAGCATTGCTAGGAAAATGGTGTTGGAGGTTGTTAGTTGATAGGGAGGGGTTGTGGTATCATGTGTTAGTCGCCCGTTATGGCGAATTAGGTGGGAGGTTGGAGGTTGGAGGCCGGAGCTGTTCTTCGTGGTGGCGGGAGGTTGGGAGGATTTGTGAGGGAGTTGGAGATGTTGGGGGTGACTGGTTTGGTAGTGGGGTGCTTAGGAAAGTGGGGGACGGAGGTAATACGTTGTTTTGGTCGCATAGGTGGTGTGGTGGTTCTCCTTTTAGTGTGAGGTTTCGTAGGTTGTTTGACTTAGCTGAGAACAAAACCATCTCAGTGGCAGAGATGTTCTCTCTCGGTGTGGAGCAGGGAGGGGAGGGTTGGAGGTGGCGGCGTAGGTTGTGGGCGTGGGAGGAGGAGTCGTTAGAGGAGCTTAGGGCTTTACTGCTTGATGTTTCTTTGTTGCATAATGTTTCAGATAGATGGGTATGGTTACATGATCCTTTGGGGAGTTATGTTGTTCAAGGAGCTTATGATATCTTAACGGAGGGTGTTAACCCCCTCATGGACGACGCTTTGGAGTTAGCTTGGCATCATCAGGTCCCGTTGAAGGTATCAATTTTTGCTTGGCGTCTTCTTAGGAACCAGTTACCAACAAAAGCAAATTTGGTAGCTCGTGGTGTTCTTTCTCCCGAGGCGACTTTTTGTGCTTTAGGATGTGATCATGTTGAAACATCCGAGCATCTGTTTCTATCGTGTCCAACTTCCGTGTTGTTATGGCAGCAGGTGCGTCATTGGATAGGGTGCATGGGGGCGGATCCCAACAATTTGTTAGATCATTTGATGCAGTTTACTTACTTGACAGGTATTGGTAAATCAAAAAGGTCTTTTATGCAGTTAATCTGGCTTCTGTGTACTTGGGTTGTTTGGTCAGCACGTAATAATTGTCTATTTCATAATGTTGTAACAGATGTTTCCAGGTTGTTAGATAAGGTTAAACTGTTGTCTTTAGGGTGGTTAAAAGCTAAAAAAGCCATGTTTGTTTTTGGTACTCAGAGGTGGTGTCAAATCCTATGACTTGTTTAGGTATTGGCTAAGTCACTGATTGTTTTTATGGCCTTTTGGCAGACTTTGTACTCTTGGTAGCAGTTTTTAGGCACACCTTGTGCTTGAAAATTGTTATGGTTTTGTTTATATAATCCCATTTTGATTTGTTAAAAAAAAAGAAAAGAAGAAAGCTTTATGACCAAATTGAAATCAGCTGCTGCTCTATTTCTTCTCATGCAGTATGCTAATTAATTCTTTTTTTTATACATACTCTTTTTCCTTTTTATTTTTTATGCTGTTATTTTTTCTCTTTTGCCAATGTTGTATGTTAATCCCCTTTGAAATCAATGTTGTATTTAATTTCTTTCTTACTTCTCAAGCTATATTATATATACTTTTTTTCACGACCACATTCTGGTCTGTATTGTTCTGTACTATCTTTAGATAACTCTTTTTGCTTGTCACAGCGCCTTACTTGTCTAGGTGGCAAACTCCCAAACGGAGTTTTGCTTTTTGGAATATCACATGTCAAAGGTATGCTTTTACTCTTGAAAAATATTATCTTGGGTTGCATGGCTTAAGAAATTTTTGAGGCACGTGTGAATGTGCACAATTTTGAAATGACCAAATGTACACGAAGTTGACTTTAAATCAAATGCTTGTTGAATTAGATGGTCTCAAACAAAATGAAGGCATAATTGTGATTGGTGCTACTAACTCTCACGAGTCAATAGATGAGGCTTTGTTGAGGGTTAAATTAAGTACTTCCTCAAATTTTTATTTTCTTCTTCGCTGAGAAGAAAGTATTTTGATTTGAAGTGCCCATGCTGTATCTATAATTATAATATAACTTTGCTTTTTTTTTTGGTACAAATATAACTTTGCTTGTAACCTTGAAGTAGCCCTTTCTTCCATATTTTGCTGAAGAGTAAGTTCCGTCACGGATATCAACCTTGGGAGGAGTGGACTTGCCCACCCTTATTACAATGTGATTCTTTAGGAATGACACATATCGCGTGCTCGTGGATATTTGTGAATAAAATTCGTCACGAGTGTGGATCAGATACACTTTAATGGATATCTGTAGATAAAATAAACAAATATTTCAACTAGATGTTCCTTAATGGATGTTGATGCGGATTTAATGATATTTGTGTCCGTCGGTATCAGTCCATGTTAATAAATTAAGTAAACTACTTAAATATCATTAGTTGAATATGATGAACTTTGTTTGGGTATATATTAAATGACTGAATATTATTATGTATGGATAAATTATGTTTTGGTAAAAAGAATGAAATGAATAAGATGAATGTTTATTGTTAACTTGAGAGTGAATGAAAGAAATTTGATGTACTTTTTATGTTAAATTTTAGGTAATTAGTTTTTAATTTTGAGTAAATTACATTTTCTTTCATTCTTATGTTAAAATTTACACTTCATTCGCCTCTTATCCAAAACACATTAAAAAAAAACCACTCTTCTCCCTAAGAGAAGCTTAAATTACACAACCCATCCCTCTATTGTTAAAATTTACCCTTTACTCCCTCAATAGTTTTTATTTATTTCTATAAATCTAGCATAAAAATAATCTTAACACACTTCTAAGAAAAGAAATATTGCGGGTCCATTTATATATAATCAAAAATTGAATGCATATTTTTAGATATTTTTTATTCATAATTTTATTAACATATAGTTTTAAACCCTATTATAAAAATATGTAACAACACAAAATAAAATTAAAATATGTTAAAAAATTACTAAAGTCGATAAACTATGGTTATCTAAAACTGAATTTTATATATTTTTTTTTAACAAATCAAAATGGAATATATTGCTCAAACGAAAGAATAATTCATCCCGCACAAGATGTGCTAAAATGATGAATCATCCAAATCTGTTACAAACCAGAGCACCTATGAAAAGGTTACCACCATAAAACAAGAAAAATTACACAATACCCATACAACAAAGAGGGTGTCTCCACCAGTCATGATAACCAAAAGACTAAATTTTATATTCTAAATTAAAAAATTAATAACAAAATATTTAAATTTAATTATCATTAACATTTAAATCATAAAGAAATGAATTTATTTTTCTTAAATGGTGGTTAAAAATTTGTATATATCATAAAAATATTTATTTATGTTAAAATAGATTAAAGTGTAGTGTATATTTAATTATTAAGGGAGGAGTTTGTAATTCAAGCATCTCATAAGGAAAGGGATGAGAATATAAATTTTACTTTTAAAACAATGGGAGTATATATAAACATAAATCTAAGGGTGCAAAATAATACAATAAAAATAACACCCAACATAAATGGAAGTAACTATTACAATTTTCAATTTTGAACGGATTGGTTTATTATACTCTACTAAATCACAAATACATTTATATTTTATTTTTATTTAAACTTTTTTTTAGTCAATACTTTTTTTTTTGAAGCAAGTCAATACTTTTTTTGAGAGGCTATAGTCTCCTTTAAGAGGCCGTTGAAAAAAGAGTGTTCTAGCATTCATTTATCTTTCCGAGTCAATTTCCTAAGCTGCCTCTAACAATTACATAGTCGAGAATACGAGTCTGCATTATCTTGATAAATTTGGGGAAATATCATGTAATTCTAACGGCCAACACCATTGTTTTCATATCGATCTAGAGCCTCAAACTCAAAGGAGAATGTTGATTGTGTACTGCTAGTAGGTTGTTTGTGAGAACTCGTCTCTAAAAAATCTGTAAATCCTTTAAAACCAATTTCAGGTACACTTTGGTGACATGACATTTTTTTCTAGACGAGATAAAGATGTATTCAATATTATTATATTTAATGAGTTTTACTCTTATGTGGGAAATGTTCGATCACCAAAAAAGATCTAAACTCATCAAAAGTAAAAAGTATATCGATGTAAACTTATAATTAAAATGATCCCCAACCATCTCCATTCCCCAAGTTAATTTTGTGATTTTACCACCCCAAATCATTTGGAATCCATAAGAGGTTAATTAATATAATTTAAAATTAAATTCAAGAACAATTGAAATGAAATTCAAACATCAAGATATTGAAATACTGAGAACCCTAAAACCTTTAATCAAGAACAAAAATCCCCCCAAAAGAAAAACTACACCCAACATCTTGAAAGGCACTTTTGGAGATTGACATCACCAAATCCCACACCCAACATTAAATAAAAAACAAAAAATGACTTATTTTGTAGCTACTACCACTCACATGCCCTAAGCCCTCTCATCCTTCTCCAATTGCACCATCTTCATATCAATTTCCCTCATTTTCTCATTAATCACATATGTGAGATCATTCATATCTAAAGTGCTTAAATCCTCAGGAACATTCCCTACCTCAAGATAGTGATGCAATTGAAGACTCATCCACATCATCCTATGCTCCTTCATTTTTTTCTTCAACTTCTCATTCAACTTTTGGATCCTTTCCTTCAAGTAACTCTCATGGTTGAACATCTTTTGGTCTCGATCGAAGTCCGGAGTATGCATGAATCGAACCAGCACACTATGGACTCCTTGAATGGATGGCCAAATTTGTGGTTCAAGATCATCAGGCTTGAAAACTATACCACATGCCTGAACTCCACATAGGGTTGTGATTTCATAGAGCTTCTTCATCAAACCTTTCACCCTTTTCTTGTACGTTGCCCTTCTTGCTGTGTGATTGGTTATGAATGCAAGCTTCACTTTCTTTCCTGCCATGGTGGTATTGAGAAGAAAAAAATATAGTAAATTGGGAGAGCAAGAAGGAAATTGTGGGAAAGTATTTGTTTTGGTTTAATTGGCTTCTACAGACATGTTCTTAATTTATAGATCCATTGGGAGACATAATTTAATTTTTGTTAATATTATAATTATACTACCTCTGGCAAACACTCATGTATTCTAGAATTATGTTTGATATATAGGAATTAATCATACGATCATTTAATGTTATATCACCTTTTCATATTTATTTATTGAAATAAATTTAAATTTCGAATTAATTTTATCTATTTGTATCAAACAAAGCTCAGGTTCAGGGTACCAAATAATTTTCCAAATAAAAATTTGTCTAGATACACACACAGATATATGTGTGTAAAAAGTATAACTTAAATCCTTATATCGACTGTTCTTTCATAGCAATCAAATTTCAATCGTTAAATCAAAATTCAACTTGGATTCATTGATTGATGTTTGAATCGACAAAAGAGAACAATGATGAGGATTGGGTGGGTAAAAAATGAGACGAGGGCTTTCAGTAAAATTTTGAAGTTTATACTAAAGCGGTAAACATCACTTAAAGTTCTTAAACAACTGTATAAAGTTGTTCAACCAAACAATTATAAAAAGAAAAATATGTATATGAAATCGGATTTTCTATTCCAATTATGAATTTTTCCTATATATATATGAGCAAACAATTCAATGGTTTTCCATACTGAGATATCTATTTATTTTTTTTTAAGGAAAATCCTAATTGGAAATTGTTAGCGTGTGGGAATTCTCATTTCTTTTTTCTATGTATAAGTTAATAAAAATATCAATCATACTAGCTTATACCAAAATAAAAATCATACTAGCATGTGGATCCATATCAAGCACGAGCAACAATTTTGCTTAATTTTTATTGCATATAAAAAGTTAGTTAAAATTATAATTTATTTTAAGAAGTAAAATTAGATAAAAAAAATTGAGATCCTTGGATTTTCAAGACAAAGAATGCTGAAAATCAGGACGAAACCGTACACTTTACATCAAATGCCACAAAAAAAGGAAATAAAAAAGGGCAAAACAACCTAAATACAAATTAATTTCCAAACAAGTTAACGGATTAAGCCACCACAAGTGATATTTTTTTTTTTGAACAAGTCAAAATGATATATATTATATCAACGTGAGTGATTCATCTCGCACAAGGCGTGCAAAAGAGAATCACCCAAAAGTGTGAACAAGTCAGGTTACATAAATCTCAACAAAGAGCAGCTTGAAATAAAAAGAAGAAACAGGCTCAAATTACAACATTGGACCCATACAAAATAAAGGATGTCGCCACCGATCATGATAGCTGAACGCGAAAATAATGAGACCCGCCTTCAACCACCGGAAAGATAGCATTTTCACCTTGTCTGTTATTCGATTGGGAACCGATGCCTTTTTATTAAAAATTGTGGTATTCCTTTCCTTCCAAATGACCCAGACACACACGATAGCCAGATCAATTGCAGGAACGGATATGTAAATCGCGGTAACCCTGGAATATGTCCAAACTGAAGAAAGTGTTCGCTCACCACATCTGGAGCAACAAATGTGATGTCTAACCATTGCAAAATATGAGACCATACGCTGCTAAAGGTAGTATAACCTAAAAAGAAATGACATGTGTTTTCCTCTAAACCGCACCCTCTGATACATCTGTTATCGTCATGTTGAAGCACACGGCGCCGCACAAGATTATCTTTCGTCGATAGGCGGTTGCGGAGAAGTCGCCAAGCAAATAATGAAACCTTTAATAGGACATTCTTATGTCAAACGTCGTCAAATAATCCCATTTGAATAGGTTCATCCACCGTTTTGAGAAAATTATAAGTTCCTTTAATGGAGTAACCATTAATGGGGTCAAGTAGCCATCTCCACCTGTCAAGTAAATGATCCTGCAAAACAAAATCATGCAACAAGACAGAACATTCCCTAAGACACTCCTCCTCCCAAGCGAAGAGGCACCTCCTCCACACCCAGGCACCGCCCCTAACCTCCCAACCTTGCCTCGCCATCTCCTCCACTGTCGCCCATCTATCCCCGGACAAATAAAAAAGGCAAGGAAATCTAACCTGTAAGGGAACACCTCCCACCCAATTGACCGTCCAAAAATAAGTGGCACCTCCTCCACGAACCACTCGACGAACATTATCATCAAACCAACTCCCGACCCCCAACCCCAAACCATCGCGAATGCGTGTCAGCATCTGCCACCATAAAGAACAGTCACCCCCCCCTCCCCCCCTCCTTCAGGTGTCCCCCTTCCTCCCCGTACCTAGCCTTCAGGACTTGATACCATAATCCCTCCTTCTCTACCAACATCCTCTAACTCAACTTCCCTAATAATGCTAGATTAAATTCATGCAACTTCCTCACACCTAACCCTCCATCCACCTTTGGTAAACAAATCGAGTCCCAATCGACCCAAGCAATTTCCTTAAGGTCCTCCACCACCCCCCCCCCCCCCCCCCCCCCTATTGCACCAAAAAAAAAAAAAAAAAATTTATACCTGTGGGTGCCTTGAAAAAGGAAAGAAAGTAAATCGGAAGAGAAGACAGGACAAATTTTAGTAGAATCAGGTGACCTCCCAAAGAAAGAAACTTATTTTTCCACATCGACAAACGAGATACAATGGGATCAAGCACAAGTTGCCAAAAAGTACACCGGCGCATATCACCATCAATAGGTAATCCCAAATACATAAAAGGAATTGTACCCATCCGACAATTCATTACCGAAGTTGCTTCAGTCAACCAAGAGTCAGACACATTCACACCCGTAAGCATACTTTTCTGGAAATTAACCTTCAACCCTGAGATAGGCTCAAATTGAAGTAATATTGCCCGCATAAACCTCACATTCGACCAACTCTTTTCCCCAATAATCAATGTATCATCCGCGAACTACAAATGAGTCAACAACACCTCGTTCTGACGGGAAACATGGTATCCACGAAATAGATGTGTGCCTACCAAAGATTTCATCAACATATTAAACCCCTCATCCGCAATCGAGAATAAAAATGGAGAGAGAGGATCCCCTTGACGAAATCCCCTCTCCAAAGGAAACTCCTATATAAGGCTGCCATTAACTAAGACGGATGCTGCCACGGTTCCCACACATTCAGAAATTCATTTCCTCCAAAGAGTCGAAAAATTCATTTTGACCATTACCGCATCAAGATAGTTAAAAGCGAAAGAAATTCTATTTGTTTTCGGCCACCAATTAGATTAAAGATTAATTTTGTCAAGAAGATGTTGAAATGTTTCTTCTTTATGACTAAAAAAGCGAGCATTTTTTCAACCAAATCACCCATACAGTACATAACCAAATGAGTTGAAAAGTAGCATGAATATTTTTTAAAAGGCTTAATTACACTTTTGGTCCTTGCATTTTAATCAACTCACGAAATTGGTCCTGCCCTTTTCAAATTGAACAAAGTCGTCCTATACTACCATTGTTTTTTCAATTTTGGTCCTAACCCCCATTTTGCCCTCCAAAAACGGTGATGTGTCCAATTTTTTAGTGATGTGGCCAAAAAAAGACTTAGGTGGCAATTCCAACATGGAAAAACACTTATACATGTCATCATATCATATTTTATTAATAAATAAAATATTTACATAAATTAATTAATAGAAAATAGAAATCTTAAATGAAAAAAAAAACACAAAACTGTAAAATCAAAATTGCAAGAGAGATGTGGAAGGGAAGATAAGGGGTAATGAACACAAACCCAGAAAAATAAACATCAATCATCATTTATCAACCTAAAAAAAATACAAACAAGAGGCAAAGCTGAGACACAAAAGAGAAGGCAACACCTACAAGGAGCCACCGAAAACAAAACAAATAAACTGGCACGGGCAGCAGCAACAACCCTGATACTGCCAGAGAAAAATGCCCCAAACCAAGCCCAAAATCAGTACAGAACCTGCCAAAAACATTGCAGTCTAATGCAATTCTACTTGAAAAGACAACTTCAAGTTCTCCTCGAAGACAGCTCCAACCACGCAAGAGCTTTCAGATTGGCTATTAATCAATCGAGCTATATGTTTCTTATTTAGATTTAGGTGTTAATCATTCTTAAAGTGGTGGTAGATTAACAAATGATTATGAACCCTAAATTACAACACCCAAAATCGCAACAAATCTCCCCCACTAGCAGAAATTCGGATCTAATGTGTTGTGTTTTGTGTTCTATTTTGATTTAAACCCAAATCTGATTAACGACGATGATGATTTTGTCGATGATGTTGGGTGAGGACAATGATGGTGGTTGTGGTGAACGATGGTGTTGATATGATGAAGGAGGGAGTAAATCAATTTGAAGAAAAAGATGAAAGAGTTAGATGGGAATTGGAGTTGAAAGATCAATTTAGGGATTTTGATTTTAGGGATGATGAATATATGAAGAGAGAAAGATGAAGGTTGTTAACAATTTTGAGTTTTCTTTTTTTGTTGACAAATTATGGGTGTTTTTGTTAAAAAAATATATTTTTGGGTTTTGATTTATAATTTTGGTTCATTTTTTTAATACCAAACATTTTATATTTTTGAATTTCTTTCTATAATTTAATTGATTTTTCAATTAAAATATGTTGATTTGATGACTTGTCAATGTCATTTTCCATGTTGGAATTGCCACCTAAGTCTTTTTTTGGTCACATCACTAAAAAATTGGACACATCACCGTTATTGAAGGGCAAAATGGGGGTTAGGACCAAAATTGCAAAAACAATGGTAGTATAGGGACGACTTTGTTCAATTAAAAGGGCAGGACCAATTTCGTGAGTTGATTAAAATGCGAGGACCAAAAGTGTAATTAAACCTTTTTAAAAACCCACCTAAATGTTCAAATTCAAGTAAGTGGTCTGGTACATGATCAGGGTGCACCATAGTGAAACCAAGCTAAACTTTCCAAAAAAGTCGCAAGAGATAAATAGATGGTCGATATTCTCCCTTTTACCACAGCCACCCACACACAATTGAGCATTAGGATTAAGAACATGTCACTTGATTAAATTCTATGTTGTTGGTGGTCGGTTATGGAACAAATGCCAGGCAAAAGATTGACACTTCATTGTTCCAAATTGTTTTTGTAAGTTAACTGACGACAACAAGTAATTATAAACACTTGTAACATTATATTTGCGGGATTAAAATTATAAATTCTTGACAAAAAAAAGTAAAATATAAAAAAAAAATGAAGAAAAAAATTAAAAATTATAAATCATTTATTTTTACATATAACGGACAAATGTTTAATATTCACGCAAGTATGTCTTGTTTTTATTTTTGAGGGTAAAACGCAAGTATATCTTGTTAGAAATTGTTTTATGTATCCTTCCAACTGACGAAATCTTTCACACCGTTAATTAAAATAAATTAAATATTTTAATTATTTTAATGGTTATTAATCAAATGATTGTAATAATAGAGTAAACAAAAATAATAGCAATTTGATTTGAAATAAATTATAAACCTTTTTATTTTATAATTAAAGTATACATATCAACTACCTATTTTTTTGAGAAGATATCAACTAACTATGTGCTTGCAAAAAAAAAAAAATCAACTAACTATTTGATAGGCTAATATTGCAAGCCGATACAATATATCCAAACTGAAAAAATTTAAAAGAAAGCAGGAAGATTTTATTTTTTTAAGTAGTCTAGTGTCAAAAGTCACACGTTGTAAGTGTAAAAAAATGAGTAATTTAAGGTTCAAACTTCGACCTCTACACATCAATGTTTATAAAACTGCCAATTAAGATGCACTTCCATAAATTAATGGGTTTAAGTGAGACATCAACAAGAATTTTAACTTATATAATTCCACCCAAAGTAATTTGTTAAATTTATATAACTAGGTCACTAAAAAATTTAACACTATGTAATAGTATTAATTTTTTATTTTCATTTTAACCCCTCTAATTTTTAGGGGAGTTCAGCTGGAAGATTAAAAAAAATCTGGCCAATGATATTATTTGAGATTGAAATTCGAATTATCTCGAATAATTTGTCCTTAATTTTAACTCATTAACTATTTGAGTCTAACCAATTTATTTATATACTATAATTAACTTTAACTCATTAACTAGTTGAGCCTAACCAATTTATTTATATACTATGGATATTTGTTGGAGCTCAAGAAATGTATATATAATAGCAAACTGAAGTATTCACGTATGTATATTATCATTGTAATAAACACAGTGACCAGTTAAATAACAATTTGTTTTTTTAATTGTGAAACAATATATAAAATTTGTCCAAAAAAGAATATACAATTAAATTGAAAAAATTGATTGTGTTTTCATTAATTAAGAAAAAAAATGCATGTGATAACTAATGAATCTAAAAAATAGTATCGGTAAATTGTGATTGAGGAAATATAATGTAGAATTTAAATTATGCACACAAAATAACTAGAAGTGTTCCAAAGTAAAATTAAGCTCGGTCGATTAACTTGTTTGTCCTTTTCTACTTCCTGCAGCTCCATATTACTGCTTGCACCCCTTGCATTTTTCTTTTATTTTCTCTTTTCATGCATATTTACTTTATCTCGCATTTTTATTTATTTCTTTCGCATTTTATTTTTTTATTAGGTTAGGTTTATTTTATCATTCTGCATTTTTTTTAATTTTCGTCATTTATTTATTTATATTGATTTCGAATGTATTTAGGTCAAATGTAATCATAAATGAGAAGAATCATGCATATGGCTTTTTTTTTATTTTATTTATTTATTATGCTTTATGTATTAAAAAAATGCTTAAATATTAGGTTAGTTTAATCTCAAAAGGTTTTTCGTGGTGATCCAACGTCACTACGGAAATTCCTCGCGCTTTATTTTTAGGTTTTAATTAATTAAAAAAATAAAAACATGCAAATAACCAAAAATTCACAAAAAAAAAATATTTTTATAATAAACCTTGATTTTCAATCAAGTGGTTCCCTTCTTTTCTTTTTTCTTAATCAATTTTAAATCAATTTTAATTATACTTTGAGTCATTTTCTTTTAATATAAAAAACATTAAACAAACTTATTTTGCCATTTGGCTTTTTACAGTTTAAAACCTTTCCAAAATTAATTAAAAAATACAAAACAAATCAATCATCATTTCTATCTCGAACTACGAGGTTTTGATCCCTCACAGGTACGTAGGCAAATGACCTTGTCCTTTTAAATCAACTAAAGAAAAACAATTTTCTTTTTCCTTTTATTCACCATTTAATTCTATTCCTTAAAAAAAAAGAGTAAGTTATAGCCAAGAAATAAATAAAATCAAGAGGTTCTCGTAGGATAATACGGACGTTAAGGGTGTTAATACTTTCCCTTTACGTAACTAACCCTCGAACCCTAAATCTTTAAAATAAATGGTTTATTTGAACTTTTTTCCATTTTCCTCTAAAAAGTTCAGTGGTGAATAAAAATTAGTGAGTCAACGCTAACAAATAGCTTGATCTCCGAAAATCACCGCGACAAATATAAATAAATGTTGTGGTATTCAATTAAGACAATCAAGATTGTTTTTTCAAGGCAACGAAATTAAGTAGTATTCAAATGAGATTTTCCTGAACTTATAAAATGTCTTTTGGTATTCAAAAGTATGTAGACTTTAATAGATTCTTTTGTGGAATGAATTCTGCGAAACTTTTTAGTTGAAAATACACGTAACATGCTCAATCAACAATCTCATAGAAAACCGTAAGACTTTTTGAGACTTTCATAATTTTTTTAGCACACTGATAACATTTCTTGTCTCATACCAACACACACTCATACCCTATTATTATTATTATTATTATTATTATTATTATTATTATTATTATTATTATTATTATTATTATTATTATTATTATTATTATTATTATTATTATTATTATTTTAGCACACATAATAATATATTCGATGACCAAAATGATTAATAAAAAACACTTACGAACACATTTGTAATTTTAATGCATATAGGGAGCGATTTGACGAAAGGGTACACTTTCAAAAACTCAAATTGTGTAAACATTTTATAAGTTAAGGAACTAAATTGATTGATTTTAAAGTTAAGAGACCAACTTGAATTAATTTGCATATATTAAGGGACCACAACAACAACAATCAAGCCTTATCCCACTAAGTGAGGTCGGCTACATGGATCAAATGACGTCATAGTGTTCTATCATACACCATATTTGGATCCAACTCGTTGACCTCTAAATCCTTTCTAATGGTTTCGCTAATAGTTTTTCTAGGTCTTCCTCTACCTCTTTTAACCTGACTCTCCTCCATCTGATCTACTCTTCTTATGACGGAATCTACGGGTCTTCTCTCTACATGTCCAAACCATTTAAGCCTATTTTCTACCAACTTTTCTACTATAGGTGCTACCCCCACTCTCCCCCTAATGGTGTCATTTCTAATCTTATCCCGTCTAGTCTTACCACTCATCCAGCGCAACATCCTCATCTCCGCTACACTTACTTGATTCTCATGTTGGCTCTTAACCGCCCAACACTATGTACAATACAAAATCGATGGTCTGATTGTTGTCCGATAGAACTTTCCTTTCAACTTAAGTGGTACTTTCTTATCGCATAAAACCTCTGAGCCTTTTCTCCATTTAAACCATCCAACTTGAATACGATGAGTTACATTCGCTTCTATTTCTCCGTCCTTTGTACTATGAAATCAAGATATTTAAACCGTGTAACTTGGGGTATGGTATGATCTCCAACTTTCACCTCCAAGGTAGACCTACTTCTCCTATTGCTGAAGTTACATTCCATATACTCTGTCTTGCTCCTACTAAGGTGGAAACCATACGTTTCTAAGGCTTGCTTCCAAATCTCTAGCCTCCCGTTCAATTCCTCCCTCAACTCACCTAGCAAGACTACATCATCTGCAAAAAAATACATCTCGGTGCTAACTCTTGGACGTGTTCCGTCAGTACATCCAAAACTAAAGTAAAAAGATAAGGACTTAGGGTTGACCCTTGGTGCAATCCTATGGTTATGGGAAAATCTTCCGTAGCTCCATCCTGCGTCCTCACACTAGTCGAAGCTTCCTCATACATATCCTTGATAGTTCTAATATAGGCAATCCTAACTCCTTTCTTCTTTAGGGCTTTCCACAAAATCTCTCTAGGCACTCTATCATACGCCTTCTCCAAATCAATGAAAACTAAGTGTAAGTCTATTTTATTCGTCCGATAACGCTCCACCACACGTCGAAGTAAGTAGATCGCTTCCATAGTCGACCTCCCAGGCATAAAACCAAATTGGTTATCCGTAACTCGAGTCTCTTTTCTTAGTCTTCGTTCAATCACCCTTTGCCATAACTTCATGGTATGACTCATTAGCTTAATTCCCCTATAATTCGCGCAATTCTGTATATCCCCCTTGTTCTTATAGATTGGAATTCGAGTGCTTCTTCTCCACTCGTCCGACATTTTCTTCGTCCTCATAATCTCGTTAAAAAGTTTTGTGAGCCACACAATTCCTCTATCGCCAAGACCTTTCCGCACTTCGATAGGTATGTTGTACGGCCCCATTGCCTTGCCAGTACTCATCCTTTTCAACGCTTCTCTTATCTCATGCTCCTGAATTCGACGATAATAGTTATAGTTTCGGTCCTCCTCTTCGATGTCTAGCCTGTTAAGATCTGGTAAGATCTTAATACCCATCATTAAATAACTTGTGGAAATACTTCTTCCATCTATCCTTAATATCTCTTTCCAGAACCAAAACCCTCCCATTTTCATCCTTAATACACTTCACTTGATCCATGTCTCTTGTCTTTTTTTCTCGGTCCTTAGCAAGCTTATATATAGATTTCTCCCTATCCTTGGTACCTAAAGATTGGTATAGTCCTTCAAATGCTAGAGTTCTTGCTTCGATCACCGCCTTCTTAGCCGCTTTCCTAGCTATCTTATATTTATCCCAAGTTGTGGCGTTCTTACACCTAGATCAATCTTTAAAACAATCTCTTTTCATCTGAACTTTACTTTAAACACATTCATTCCACCAGCAAGATTCTTTACCCTTAGGTCCAAAACCTTTAGAACAACAAGATTTAAAAGTTATTAAGGGACTAAATTAAGCAAAATTTGGTTTAAGTTTTCTCAGGAACAACAAGATTTAAAAGTTATTGAATATTTTATGAAAAAAAACAAATATTAATATTATTTTTTTCTTTGAAGGGATTAATATTAATACTATTATTTTATTTTGTGAAACATTAATATTATTATTATGTACACTTTGATTATGCAGAAAAATTTAGTTAGTATCAAAAAATGAGGATAAGGAGCTGAAACCTTTTCCTTATAAACACAAGTAATCAACGGTTGAGAACAAAGACAACAATTTTCATCGGTTGACAAAAGTGCTGCTGAGGATCCAGACCCGTAACCCGATCAACACTTTCATGACCCAAATCCTCTAAAAAAGGGAAGGAAAAAGGAAAGAAAGAATGCAATTGTGGGGGGGGGGGGGGGGGGGGGGGTGTTTGTTAGTAAGGGTTCATGGTGATTTGTTGGTTGTTGCCTTGTTGGTGTAGATAGGTATGAGTAAAACAATCCTTTTTGGTCCCATGAGAATAGCTCAGTTGGTAGGACAATGCATTATTATAAGAGGGGCCGGAGTTCGAACCTCGGACACCCCACTTATTCACCTTATAAGGTGAATTCTAGTCACTAGGCTACCTGACCAAAAAAAAACCCAATCCTTTTGTTGCTATTGGTTACAGAGGCAGCATCTTTTATCTACCACACCCTAGGTCTGATGTGCAACGTTTGAAAAAAATGTTTAAGAGTAAATAAGGTGTTCTAGACAAAGATATTATTGAAATGATGGACTCAGTAGATAGTAAAAGGGAGAAACTTTCAGATGATGATCTATACCTTTATAATACTCGACTTGAAAGAGATATTTATCTAACACAAGATGTTGTTGAGAAGAAAATATTGGACTTGGTTGGAAATATGAAGGGAAGAGATGCACTTCTGGTATATTTTTTATGCCATGGGGGACGTGAGAAGTTACCAGAACCTAACCTTGATACCACTGGCTACATGGAATACTTGACTATGGCTGACAAAAGAGGAAGAATAACCGGTAAATCATTTTTATAATTTTTTTTATTTGATAGATAATTTCATTATTGAGTTATTGGTTAGTTCCTAACAGAGAAAATAACGGTTAGTTACTAAAGGAGAAAATAATAAATCAGTGGCTGATTATAAGTAACAACAATAATTAGAGGCGTATATAATTATTAGTGTCATATTCTCAAATTATTGGTGTCAAACGTGTAAGTGTCCGTGTCCGTTCTCCAATATTAGAATAACAAATGATTATCCTCATGTGTAAGTTTGATCTTGTAAAAAGATTATGTGACTTTGTTATCCAATATTTGTGATGTAATTGTTAATAGTAATAGTAATTTTCACCTATTTAACTATGAACCACGGATACGGATACGGACACCAGACACTTACACGCCGACATAGTCAATAATTTGGGAAAATCACATAATTCAGTGTAATTATGTGTTGGTGTCGGACACGTGTCTAATCCAAGGAGTGTCAATGCTTATGCTTCATAGCCTATTATCAAGCTATGAAGCATGGACTCATACTCCGATCAAGATACCATGTGGACACCGGTAATAATTTAAGAATACAAACCAATTAAATGTAAATGTGATTACATGTATCGGTGTTTGACACGCCTCATTAGAGATTTTGGTGTTATCTAGTCACAAACTACGAAACACATGCATGGGTAGGTTCCCTACACAACACCGGTACATATAATTACTAGTTTCATATTCTCAAATTATCGGTGTCAACGTGTTAATATTAATGTTGTCCGTTCTCCAATATTAGAATAACAAATAATCATCCACAAGTGTAGGTTTGATCTTGTAAAAAATTCAATGACTGTTATACAATATTAGTGGCATGATTGGTAGTAACAATAGTAATTTTCACTTATTAAGAAGCTATGAACCACATACACATAAACTGATCACGATACCATGTGAACACTAGTAATAATTTAAAAATACAAATCAATTAAATGTAATTACATGTTTCGGTGTCGGACACGCCTCAATTAGTGGTTTTGGTGTTATCTAGTCATAAACTATGAAGCACGGAGATGTGTAGGTGCCCTACACGACACCGACGCATACAATTACTACTGTCATATTCTCAAATTATCGGTGTAAACATGTTAATATTAATGTTGTCCGTTCTCCAATATTAGAATAACAAATAATCATCCACAAGTGTAGGTTTGATCTTGTAAAAAATTCAATGACTGTTATCCAATATTAGTGGCGTGATTGTTAGTAACAATAGTAATTTTCACTTATTAACAAGCTATGAACCACATACACATAAACTAATCACGATACCATGTGAACACTAGTAATAATTTAAGAATACAAATCAATTAAATGTAATTACATGTTTCGGTGTCGGACACGCCTCAATTAGTGGTTTTGGTGTTATCTAGTCACAAACTATGAAACACGGAGATGTGTAGGTGCCCTACACGACACCGGCGCATACAATTACTACTGTCATATTCTCAAATTATCGGTGTAAATGTGTTAATATTAATGTTGTCCGTTCTCCAATATTAGAATAATAAATAATCACCCACAAGTGTATGGCGCATACAATATTATTAATATTAATGTTATTCATTATTAGAATTACTATTGTTACTAACAGTCACACCACTAATATTGGACAACAGACATTGAATTTTTTACAAGATCAAACCTACACTTGTGGATGATTATTTGTTATTCTAATATTGGAGAACAGACAACATTAATATTAACACGTTTACACCGATAATTTGAGAATATGACAGTAGTAATTGTATGCGCCGATGTCGTGTAGGGCACCTACACATCTCTGTGCTTCATAGTTTGTGACTAGATAACACCAAAACCACTAATTGAGGCGTGTCCGACACCGAAACATGTAATTACATTTAATTGATTTGTATTTTTAAATTATTATTAGTGTCCACATGGTATCGTGATCAGTTTATGTGTATGTGGTTCATAGCTTGTTAATAAGTGAAAATTACTATTGTTACTAACAATCACACCACTAATATTGGATAACAGTCATTGAATTTTTTACGAGATCAAACCTACACTTGTGGATGATTATTTGTTATTCTAATATTGGAGAACGGACAACATTAACATTAACACATTGACACCGATAATTTGATAATATGAAACTAGTAATTATATGTACCGGTGTTGTGTAGGGAACCTACCCATGCATATGTTTCATAGTTTGTGACTAGATAACACCAAAACCTCTAATGAGGCGTGTCAGACACCGATACATGTAATCACATTTACATTTAATTGGTTTGTATTCTTAAATTATTACCGGTGTCCACATGGTATCTTGATCGGAGTATGAGTCCATGCTTCATAGCTTGATAATAGGCTATGAAGCATAAGCATTGACACTCCTTGGATTAGACACGTGTCCGACACCGACACATAATTACACTGAATTATGTGATTTTCTCAAATTATTAACTGTGTCGACGTGTAAGTGTTTGGTGTCCGTGTCCGTATCCATATCTGTGGTTCATAGTTAAATAGGTGAAAATTACTATTACTATTAACAATTACATCACAAATATTGGATAACAAAGTCACGTAATCTTTTTACAAGATCAAACTTACACATGTGGATAATCATTTGTTATTCTAATATTGGAGAACGGACACGGACACTTACACGTTTGACACCAATAATTTGAGAATATGACACTAGTAATTATATACGCCTCTAATTATTATTGTTACTAATAATCAACCACTGATTTATTATTTTCTCCTTTAGTAACTAACCGTTATTTTCTCTTTTAGGAACTAACCAATAACTCAATAATGAAATTATCTATCAAATAAAAAAATTATAAAAATGATTTACCGGTTATTGTTCCTCCTTTGTTAGCCATAGTCAAGTATTCCATGTAGTCAGTAGTATCAAGGTATGGTTCAGGTAACTTCTCACGTCCCCCATGGCATAAAAAATATACCAGAAGTGCATCTCTTCCCTTCATATTTCCAACCAAGTCCAATATTTTCTTCTCAACAACATCTTGTGTTAGATAAATATCTCTTTCAAGTCGAGTATTATAAAGGTATAGATCATCATCTGAAAGTTTCTCCCTTTTACTATCTACTGAGTCCATCATTTCAATAATGTCTTTGTCTAGAACACCATATTTACTCTTAAACATTTTTTTTAAACGTTGCACATCAGACCTAGGGTGTGGTAGATAAAGGGTGCTACCTCTGTAACCAATAGCAACAGAAATGTTTTTTTTTTTTGGGTCAGGTAGCCTAGTGGCTATAATTCACCTTATAAGGTGAATAAGTGGGGTGTCCGAGGTTCGAACCCCGACCCCTGCAAATAATAATGCATTGTCTTACCAACTGAGCTATGCTCACGGGACCAAAAATGATTGTTTTTACTCATACCTATCTACACCAACAAGGCAACAACCAACAAATCACCATGAACCCTTACTAACACCCCCCCCCCCCCCCCATTGCATTCTTTCTTTCCTTTTTCCTTCCCTTTTTTAGAGGATTTGGGTCATGAAAGTGTTGATCGGGTTACGGGTCAAAGGTTACGCGTCTGGATCCTCAGCAGCACTTTTGTCAACCGATGGATATTGATGTCTTTGTTCTCAACCGTTGATTACTTGTGTTTATAAGGAAAAGGTTTTAGCTCCTCATCCTCATTTTTTCCATACTAATTAAATTTTTCTGCATAATCAAAGTGTACATAATAATAATATTAATGTTTCACAAAATAATATAATAGTATTAATATTAATCCCTTCAAAGAAAAAATAATATTAATAATTGTTTTTTTTTCATAAAATATTCAATAACTTTTAAATCTTGTTGTTTCTGAGAAAACTTAAACCAAATTTTGCTTAATTTAGTCCCTTAATAACTTTTAAATCTTGTTGTTCTAGAGGTTTTGGACCTAAGGGTAAAGAATCTTGGTGGTTGAATGAATTTGTCCAAAGTAAAGTTCGGATCAAAAGAGATTGTTTTAAATATTGATCTAGGTGTAAGAACGCCGCAACTTGGGATAAATATAAGATAGCTAGGAAAGCGGTTAAGAAGGCGGTGATCGAAGCGAGAACTCTAGCATTTGAAGGACTATACCAATATTTAGGTGCCAAGGATAGGGAGAAATCTATATATAAGCTTGCTAAGGACCGAGAAAGAAAGGCAACAGACCTGGATCAAGTGAAGTGTATTAAGGATGAAGATGGGAGGGTTTTGGTTTTGGAAAGAGATATTAAGGATAGATGGAAGAAGTATTTCCACAAGTTAGTCCCTTAATAAATTTTAAATCTTGTTGTTCTAGTGGTTTTGGACCTAAGGGTAAAGAATCTTGGTGGTGGAATGAATTTGTCCAAAGTAAAGTTCGGATCAAAAGAGATTGTTTTAAATATTGATCTAGGTGTAAGAACGTCGCAACTTGGGATAAATATAAGATAGCTAGGAAAGCGGTTAAGAAGGCGGTGATCGAAGCGAGAACTCTAGCATTTGAAGGACTATACCAATATTTAGGTGCCAAGGATAGGGAGAAATCTATATATAAGCTTGCTAAGGACCGAGAAAGAAAGGCAACAGACCTGGATCAAGTGAAGTGTATTAAGGATGAAGATGGGAGGGTTTTGGTTTTGGAAAGAGATATTAAGGATAGATGGAAGAAGTATTTCCACAAGTTATTTAATGATGGGTATTAAGATCTTACCAGATCTTAACAGGCTAGACATCAGAGAGGAGGACCGAAACTATAACTATTATTGTCGGATTAAGGAGCATGAGGTAAGAGAAGCGTTGAAAAGTTTTAAGAAGGTTGATGCAGCCGTAACCTCGCAAGTAATAAGTTTTAAGAAGGTTACCCATAGTTCTCTTACATTTCTTCAACACAAACTTAACAAGGATCCTTGAAATAAACTAGTTTATAAGTTATCCCTCATTTTTTTAGATAGACTCAAATAAGGTTTTTTTTTTTGGTATGACATAAATTTGACTTTATAAATTATATGTTGGTATGATTAGTAAAGACTCATTTGATAACTCTTATTTTTACACGAACTTATAAGTTTTTTTAGCTCAAGTGGTTTCTGATAAATTAATTCAAGTAGTTTTTAATTTATCATTTTTTTTATCTTAATAGAAATTAAAGAATGAGTCGTTAGTAATTCCTTTAAAAATAAGGCTATAACAAAAATCAAACAATAGGCTTGTTTACTTTTAACAAGTTAACTATACAAGATTAACATGTTTTTACTCTTAACAAATTTCATAGAAGTATTTGTTAGTATTTTTCTTTTAGGATTAAAGAAATGCTAACATATACCCTTAATATTTATATTATGTGTGTTTGTGGTGCTATTTGGATCGATTTTAACGTAAAAAATCATCAATCCAAAATAAAAATTAGGTGCAGTTAAGTTTGGATGACTACTTTAAAAACATCTATTTCAAATGTATGTGGTTTAATTTGAATTGATTTTTTGATATCCAAAATCCAACATGTGATATTTTAACTAATATTAATATATTACACATACACTGTAAACTAATATGTTTGATGCAAAATATAAGATAAATATATCAACAAATTAACATTTCTTACCTTTTTCTAGTAAGATGATACATGTCCACTTTCAATATGTTGTAGTAACCCACTATCAAATTTTGATTAATCAACACTAAAAATAATCATGTTCGCCAAAAAAAAATCAATGGAAAGCTCATATTATGATTAATTAACACTTTCATTATGTTGTAGTAATGTTAATCATAATTTTGGAACTGTACCAGATTATGTCATAATACTTTATCATTACCATCTTCATCCCATCACTTATAGACTTTTTCACGTAGAATGGAAGCAAGAATTTAGCAAGCGTTAAACCTAAAAGATAAACAAACAAGTTGCAAGCGACAAACTTGTCAAATAAGGATTTTCAGAATCCATCAAAATCGAGAAAAGCTCTCGATAATTTTATTGAATGAAAAACTGTCTCTTAGGCTAGCAAAGTTCTGTTTAAATACTAGAAAAATAACAGGTAGGCTTGACATATAGGTTGTTCTGTTTTTGGACGAGGGTTTTACCATGTTGTGCACTGCTACAACTGCTAGATGAAGTTACCTTCAAACACAAACTACAACCTTGCTTCAAAGCTTTGGTGTAGGGAAGAGTTACAACTCAATAAACAGTCCTACACTTGCATCAAAGTGATACAAAAAGGCTCACAAATAACAAACAGTCCTAGACCTGCATCAAAACGATACAAGAGAAGAACATACAAAGAACACGACTCAAAACCGTAAAAAATATTCTTTAGAATGCCGACTTGAATAATGAATTAGGTCTCGAAGTCTTCCTTATATACTGAAGCAATATGGGCTAATTAACCTTGTCGGGCTTCAGAACAAAGTAGATCATTTAGTTGATCTACGTAACAAGAATCAGTAACAAATATAGAAAGTCCTAAAAGGTAGGAACATCTTTAGGAACCGCCAAACATATCCAAAGATTCCCTAAAATATTGTTACTCCTTTAGGAATAAAAACACAACTGATTCTGAACAAATATGTGTGTTGCTTGGTCAGCAAGATATAAGGACGTGGATTCCTTAATAAGATAAAGCGCGCGTACAACAAGACAAAAAACAAGGCACACTGAACCGTGCCAGGATGTTGGAACATCATATCCAACATCACGAAGAAACGCCAAAACATGTTGGAACATAGTATCCAACATCAAAACATTGATATTGTTTTAGCAACAATGAAGCCAATACAAATACCCAACAATATTCCCCTTTGATAAATTTTTGGCTAAAACAAATTGAGACCACTCATATAAAGCAGAGAGATACAAACCATCCATTTCTTCAATCATCATGAAGACACACCCATGAACAACGACCAGGACATCATAAAAAAATATATCTAAAGAGATACCTTAAATATACTTCTTCAAATCATCATAAACATACATCCATGAAAAAGAATAAAACATTTTCAAAGACCACTTTCAAAGGAAACTTTCAATGAGAAGTAATAGAGAAACAATATCACTAAAGAGAATCAGAGATGTGCACAAAATCAAAGGAATACCTCATATAAGTCTTCAGTCATAACTTTCACCAATCAGACATGAAGAAAATAAGACATACTCTTAACAAAATTTTCATCAGGAATATGGTAGTTAAGAGAAAATGGGTATCACTTGAATCAGAGACATGCAGTAGTGGATTAGAAAAATAGCAATGTCTGACAAATAAATACAAGCAAATAAAAAATAAATTTTTATGCAACAAACACCAGAATCAGGGAAAAATAAATTCCCACACAAAATGTCCAGCACATGCCTGGATGTTCCAACATCTTTTACCACATCAGATAGGAGCACCTGACTTCACATCAGCAAAGGAAAAAATAAATTTTCCATACCTACAGAGTGTTGACATTTAGATGTTTCAAATATCATACCCCACATCCAAACAACTTGAACATTTTCAAACACACATCATAGTATCACTCCCCCTCAATATAACAACCTATGTGTGACTACTAACACAGATAATTCCACTACTCCCCCTGAACACATGCATATGAAAGAATGAAAACCCAAAAATATTAATGCATAAATAAAGGAATACTTCAGAGGCAACCACAAAATGTTCCAACATTCAATAGAACATTAAGCAGGGAACATGCACATAATTATCCGATTTCCTAGAATACAAGAGACTAAGGGAAAACTTCTTAGGAAATCAAGATGTTGCAACATCAGTGTCAACGTCAACAAAGGACATGCCATGCCAGAATAATTGCAAAAAATAAATGCAATAACAGAAGTAAGCATTAAAAAAAATCAGTAACAAAATCAGGTAGGCATAGTCATAGCATAACATACCATTACTCCCCCTTTTTAAACACAAAATATGCCAACAAAAAAAAATCTTCTGGAGTATATACCACAACAGTACATACCCTACAACACAAAGACTTGCAACAAAGAATGTAGCAGAGCACGCCTTGCACAACAAATCACTACACCTCCTCATACAGGAAATTTCCCAACTTTCCCCTCAATTTTTCAAACTGCTTAGCATCTAAGGCCTTGGTGAAAATATATGTTAATTGTTCCTCTGTGTCAACTTCTTCAAGTGTCACAATCTTCTCCTCAACAAGATCTCTGATGAAATGATGGCGTATGTCAATGTGCTTTGTCCTGCTATGTTGAATAGGATTCTTGGAAATATTAATTGCACTCAAGTTGTCACAGTACAATGTTAGAATATCTTATTCAACATTATACTCTTTCAACATCTGCTTCATCCACACAAGTTGATAACAACTTATACCAGCTACTATGTACTCAGCTTCAACAGTAGATAGGGACACATAATTTTGTTTTTTACTAAACCATGAGATCATATTATTTCCCAGAAAGAAACATCCTCCAGAGGTACTTTTTCTATCATCTACACTTCATGCCCAATCAGCATCACAATAACCAATTAACATAGAGTTTTCACTGTGAGAGTATAAAACTTCATAATCACTAGTTTATTGATGTACTTCAGTATTCTCTTCACGTGGGTAAGGTGACTCAGTTTTGGTTCATCTTGGTACCTTGCACACACTCTTACTGCAAAAGTAATATCAGGTCTGCTTGCAGTAAGATACAATAAACTTCCAATCATGCTTTTGTACATGCTTTGATCAACAACAACGCCATTTTTATCTTTTGACAACTTCAAATGAGTGGCAGCAAGAGTTCTTTTGTGACCACCATTATCCATACCAAAATTTTTCACAATATTCTTGGCATATTTACTCTGAGAGATTAAGATAATGTCTTCCATTTGCTTGACTTGAAGGTCAAGAAAGTCGGTCAGCTCACCTACTAGACTCATATCAAACTCAAACTGCATTTGCTGAATGAAATGTTGAACCATCTTGTTCGAAGTCCCACCAAAAACAATGTCATCAACATATATATGTGCAATCATCAGTCTTCCATTATTATCTTTCACAAACAAAGTCTTGTATGTTCTTTCTTTCCTATATCCTTGGTTGACAAGAAATTGTGTGAGTCTCTAGGTGCATGCTTTAAACCATACAAATCTTTTTTCAATTTGTAGACATGATTGGGAAAGCTATGATCTATAAATCCCTTTGGTTGCTCAACATAAACTTCTTCATTTAAGTAACCATTTTAAAAAGGCACTCTTTACATCCATCTGGAACAGTTTGAATTTGAGTATACAAGACACTCCCAACAGTAATCTTATGGATTCCAACCTAGCAACATGAGCAAAAGTTTCATCAAAGTCTAGCCCTTCAACTTGAGTATATCCTTGAGCAACTAATCTTGCCTTGTATCTGGTTACAGTTTCATTCTCATCAAACTTGTTCTTGTAAATCCATTTTGTCCCAATGACATTCATACCTTCTAGTCTTGGAACCAAATCCCACACTTCACTTCTCTTGAATTGATTCAATTCCTCTTGCATAGCTTCAATCTAGAATTCATCAGTGAGAGCTTCTTTAACATTCTTTGGTTCAAATTTGGACACAAAACAAGAATTGGAAATAACTTCATTGGATCTCCTAGTTGTAATCTCTTGATCAGGATTCCCAATAATGAGTTCTTGAGGGTAGTTCTTTTGAACTATGATGGAATGACCTTTACTTGTTGAATCATGATTTTGCTCAGTCTGCTCAGTTTCTCCTTTTTCACACTTAGATTCATTCACCTGGACAAGAGTAGTTGATTCTTGAACAATTGGTCCAACATCTGATTCAACAACAGGAACCGTCTTCAGCAATTTTGAGATCAAGAACCCCTCTGATAGCTTCTTAGGAATTGGCTTTCTTCATCCATTTTAGCTGTAAGTGTCCCAGTTTTTGGTGCCACAATTTGACCTCTTCTTTTTTACTCATAAGACAAGTGGAAATGTGTGCTTCTTCTTGAGATACCCACAAGTAACAGTTGTCCTTAAACCTGGTGCCTCTCATATAAACTTCACCTGTTTTATGAGTAATCTGACATTCAGGCTTGCTGAAATTCGCTTCTAACCTTGATCACATAGCTGGCTTATGCTAATCAAGCTGGCAGTTAATCCTTTCACTAGTATCACATTATCAAGTCTTGGCAGTCCATGCTTGATCAAGTTACCAATACCTAGAATTTTTCCTTTAGATCCATCACCAAAAGTAACATAGCTACTAGCATAAGGTCTCACATCTTCAAGGTATTTATCAACTCCAGTCATGTGTCCAGAGCATCCACTGTCAAAATAACAGTCTCCCTTATATGATGCTCTTATGGAGGTGTGAGCTATTAACCTAGTATTAGCACATCTTGGGATCCACTTCTTCTTGGGTGGTTTCTGTTGAGATTGCTTAGATTGTCCATGCAATTTTAAACAATATGGTCTAATATGACCCCCTCCCCTTACAATGACGACAAAATGTTCCAACATTGGAGCTCTGATGTTCCTCAGAATGTTCCAACATTGGATTACTCACAGTTAAATCAACAGCTACAGATTTTTGGTCATACTGTTGCTCCTGATTGTGTTTCCTTACCCTTTCACAATCTTCTAAAGCATAGGTAGAATTTTTGTTTCATTGTTTCTTGTTTAGATCTTTATAATTAAAGCCAATACCTTTAAGCTTTTCTTTGCTCTTGCCTTCAAGGATTTCTTGCAGCACATTTGTTCACGTGGTCATCATTTTAACCTGCTTCTTCACATGCTCTAGTTGAGAATTCAGTTGAGTTATCTCATCATTGAGTTCTGAAATTTTGGCAAGATTCTCACTCATTTCATCCTGTAGTTGACTGATGATGTCTTCTTGTTTCTCAAGCATCTGACTCATATCAGTACTTTTGGCAATTAGTTCATTGTAAGAGACATCTAACTCATCATAACTCAGTTCTTCATCGCATGATTCTGTATCTGACATAACTCTACCAGTCAATAAAGTGACATGTTTGACAGATTCATTTTCCACTTCTCCTTCTGAGTCATCTCCATCTGACCATGAGACAACCAAGATTTTCTTTTGTCTCTTAAGAAAAGTGGCATATTATGTTCTGATGTGACCGTATCCTTCACACTCATGACATTGAACACCCTTGTATTGAGTACTCTTCTCATCAGGATTTGCCATCTTTTCTTTACTTGGCTGATTGTCAATGTTGGACCTGATGTTCTGACCATTTGACTTGGATCTTATGTCAACCTGTTTAAAGATCTTTTTGAACTATCTCTCAAGTAGCACCAAAGACTCTGACATGTTTTCATCATCCTCATGATTTCCTTGTATCTCATCAGTATCAACATTGGATACAAATGAAATGCCCTTACCTTGCTTATCAATCTTGCTATTGATGGTTATTTCAAAGTTTTGAAGAGACCTTATCAACTCATTAACCTTCAAACTTGAGATATCCTGAGCTTCCTCAATAGCTGTTACCTTCATATCAAATCTCTTAGGTAGAGATCTGAGTTTTTTCCTAACAAGCTTTTCATCAAAAAATTTCTCTCCAAGAGAGTCAAAGGAATTAGCAATATAAAGGATATTCAAGTGATAGTCCTGAATGTCTCATCCTCCATCATTTTCAGATTCTCAAATTTAGTAGTGAGAAGTTAAAGTCTTGAAATTTTCACCTTAGATGTGCCTTCATGTGTAGTTTTGAGAATCTCCCAAGCATCCTTAGCCACAATACATTGCTTAATCAATCTGAACATGTTCTTGTCTGCCCTATTGAATAATGCATTCAATGCTTTGGAATTTCCAAGTGCTAGTTCATCTTTAACAGTGGTCTATTCTTCTTCTGGTTTTGAGACAGCTGTCTTATTCCCATCTTTGTCAAGAACCACAGGATGTTCCCAACTTCTCAGGACTGCTTTCCAGGTCTTGCAATCTATAGATTTGAGGAAAGCACTCATACGTAATTTCCAATAGTCATAGTTTGAACCATCCAACAGAGGTGGTATATTCACAAATCCTCATTCCTTGTCCATAATGCTCGAAAGAAACTACCCTGGAGCTCACCCTAAAACAGGCAGGGTGCCTGCTCTGATGCCAATTGAAATTCTAGCACACTCGTTTTAAGATGTTCAATGTGATGTTCCAACACCAAACACACAGAAAACAGATGTAGCATTTAATGTTTAAACATCATGCTAACAAACATAAAATACACAAAAGTAAATGACAAGAAAGTAAAAGGCACAAAAAGTTTGTTGACCCAGTTCGGTGACAAATACACCTACTCTGGGGGCTACCAAGCCAGGAAGGAAATCCACTAGTGTAGTCCTTATTCTAAAGTTCTCAACAAACCACGTTTACAACTTAAGACATAGGACATACTCGTCTAGATTTCAACCTAGGAACTCCTAGATCTGAGATCCCATCTCACTATCCTACAATCAATCATAGCCCCTGTGATTATCTGATTAAAACACAATAAGATGAAGTTACCTTCAAACACAAACTACAACCATGCTTCAAAGCTTTGGTGTAGCGAAGAGTTACAACTCAATAAACAGTCCTACACTTGCATCAAGGTGATACAAGAAAGGTTCACAAATAACAAACAGTTCTAGACCTGCATCAAAACGATACAAGAGAAGAACACACAAAGAACACAACTCAAAACCCTAAAAACTATTCTTTAGAATGAAGGCTTAAATAATGAATTAGGTCTTGAATTCTTCCGCATATACTGAAATAATATGGGCTAATTAATTTTGTTGGGCTTCATAACAAAGTAGATCCTTTAGCTGATCTACGTAACAAGAATCAATAACAAATATAGAAAGTCCTAAAAGGTAGGAACATCTTTAAGAACCGCCAGACATATCCAAAGATTCCCTAAAATATTGTTACTCTTTTAGGAATAAAAACACAACTGATTCTGAACAAATATGCGTGTTGCTTGGTCAGCAAGATATAAGGAAATGGATTCCTTAATAAGATTTAGCGCGCGTACAACAAGGTACACATAACCGTGCCAGGATGTTGGAGCATCATATCCAACATCACGAAGAAATGCCAAAACATGTTGGAACATAGTATCCAACATCAAAACATGGATATTTGTTTTAGCAACAATGAAGCCAATACAAATACCCAACAGTGTACTGCATTCGATACATTAAGAAAAATCTCATGAGGACAATCAACGATGCAGATCTTAAAGATGTAGTAAATAATACGGGTAAAACCTAAACATTATATAATCGGATTATATAATGTTTCTGTGAACTTACTTCACTTGGTACCACGTTGCATTATATAATCGGATGTCGAAGTTCAAAACCTAAACATTTCATTTATTCATATTTATTAAGAGTTTGTTGAGTTTCTATTAATTAGATTAGACTAATTCACCAAAAAATACATAATCACTTTTATCAACAGTTGGTAGTTTTGAGTTATTTTTTAAATCGGAATTATATTTGAATATAATAAAAATTCATCGATTAATTATTAAAAACCCTAATTTCTAAAATTCACGGTCTTCGTTCATTCTCCTCTTGTTTCCTTCTCGATCAAATTCAATAAGACAAAAGTTCATAATTGGATCTCATTGAGAAAGAAGAAAGATGAATGGAGATTTAGATTTTAAAAATTAGAGTCCCAAATTGGATTTACTTTCTCTTTAGGCTAAAATACATTTTTTTATCCCGTAAGTTGCAATTTTGACATCTATTAAGAAAAATAGCAATTTTGTCTCCTTTTTGTAAATCACTTATTTTGATCAAATCAATGCATACAAACATTTCACTAAGCTAAATCAGACATTATATGCAATTTTTTTATTTAAAAATTAAAAAGTCATGTAATTAATTTGGGAAATAAAAAAATTTGGAAAAAAGGAAAATGAAAAAAATATGCAATCTATTAAATTAAAAATAAAGAAAGTGGCGAATTAAGTTGAGAAATAAAATAATTGTAAAAGAAATGATAAAACAAAAAATAAAAAGTTACAAATCTCACAAATGTGTTTGATTTGGCGGCGGCGATAATTGATTTTGATATAATTGAGAGCCCGTTTATTATAGCTTTTTTTTAAGAAAAAAAATCATTTTTTAAAAGTGGAATGCATAATCATTTATACAAACAAGCATTAATCTGTGACTAAATTTACTATGATAGAAACTAAGGTGGCGTTTATGGTGGGAGTATCAATAAATTTTCCCATGATGGGAAAATGTCCATTTCTACGGTTGATATACCAGTTAAATATTGGATGGCTTAGATTTCGTGATTGTATTTTTTGTAGTACTTTCAGCACCGTACTCTTTGCATCAATTTTCATGTTCCATTTACATTTGCTTATGAATGTGGCTCAATTTTATCGTAAAATTTGACATTACCGAATATATATATATATATATATATATATATATATATATATATATATATATATATATATATATATATGACAAAACATTACCGAATATTTTTATTAAATAAATTTTTTGTAGTCTTTATAAAGCTTAGTTTCTATACAATAGTATGTCTAATTTTTATAAAATTTTATTTCTATAATAAAAAAAGTAACAAACTCGTTTTTATATTTTGTTTGACGCAAGACTCTTTAATACTCTGTCTCACGCCTAGGATTAGACATCTGAAGCGTGGATATAAACGGTGGATGGTCCAATAACAGAAATTTGATAGCTGGTGGCCCAATAAATATTGAAGTAGACTCTGATACTATGTCGAACGAGAAGAAAAGAGAGACATATGATAAAAATTGTGTTTCTAAATAGCACTACAGAAGGTTTATTAGATAAATTTTTAAAACAATAATACGATTTTTATCAATGTTCTTATAACTACCAACTGAGATGTAAATACGCAATTATGATAAGTAGCAGAGCTAAAAATATTTTTATGAGAGAGGCCATTTTATTTATTTATATAAGTTTATTTTTTTCCAAGAACTTCAACGCTTTATTTAGTTTTTTCATTTTATTTTAGTCTCTTAAATTATAAAAATTATAAATTCTGCTCTCTTAGATGATAAAGTTTAACACTTTAGTTATTTAGTTTTTTTACAGAAATGATCAAACGAGTTTAGGTGATTATTAAAGTGATGGAAAAGATGTAGTAGTTTTTTTCTTTTGTTGTTGTATTATCAGGTTTTTTATGATATGTATATTGGTGGCGTTATGCTGGGAATTCGAATTTATAAATGAATTGGTGCCACTGTTTAAGTAGTCAAGTACCCCTCTATTCCGTTTCAGTAAAATAATAGTAGCCCTCATGAATCTAAACCATTCCATATAAAAATAATTTATCAATGGTGGGATTGGGATTTTCCCATCATAAACGGCAAGTGGAATCTACTTGTCTTAACTCTTATCCTTGGAATCTGTAGGCACAACCACACAATCTTTTCGGATATCAACTTGATCAATCTTTTCTATGTCCATACATGTTGGTTGAAATTGTTATGTAATCTTTCATTTGCACTAATTTAGACATCATGACAATACCTAGTGTTATATATAAGGTGGATAAGTGAGTTCCTCTCATCCTTAGCCATGCTTGAGGATGGTGCTTTTTCCATTAGTGTCTGTTGTTCTATTCTTCCAACTAAGTGCTGCAATAAAATTTGCAAAATAAAAATGCAGGATGTGAATATAGTTATAAGATTAAATCGTAAATCTTACAACTAACTCAATGTAAGAACTGAATGACAAATTTTACCAAATTTGAGTGGATGGTTAGAAAAAATAATATGTTAATTTTCACTTATGTACTTCTATGCAAAGATGTTAAATATATGTGAAGTGTAAAAATAGTCCCGGTGAAAATGCAATATATCTAGAAGGAAAAAACCGACGCTGATTTGCTTGATCTTTTCCAGCCTTATGGTAATGTGACCAGTGCCAAAGTTGCTCGTTGTCCTCACACTGGCATTACCGGTGGATTTGGCTTTGTTTACTTTGACAACAGGGACGATGCTCAGCATGCTATTCACAAACTCGATCAGACTATCCCCAACCATATTGATTCCACTATTGGAGTTGAATGGCCCCCGACACCCCAACAACAAGAACAATAACAACAACAACAACCTAAATAGAGTCTGCTCTGAAATTGATTTTTATTATTCTAGTTTGCTTACATATAATTAGTGATTGCAAAGGTCTTGCGTTGGTGTGCCAAGGTTTGAGACACCTATGAGTATGAATCGTAGATACGCAATACATCCAATGATACCTATAATTTGATAATTATATTTATCGGAATCGTATCGGTGTCAGAAACCAAATTAAGTTCCTATAATTTGTGAAACACAAGTTAATATTGTAGGTGGATTCTAGGGTGAAGGATCAATTAAGTCCCTCACCGGTGGAACCACTCATTTTGATTGTTAGATTAAA
Source organism: Medicago lupulina (assembly GCA_958299785.1). Classification (NCBI taxonomy): domain Eukaryota; kingdom Viridiplantae; phylum Streptophyta; class Magnoliopsida; order Fabales; family Fabaceae; genus Medicago; species Medicago lupulina. Next base: position 53,599,295 of record OY283145.1, read on the forward strand.
TAATCTTGTATGATCCCATCATTAGTTACTACGCTGGATCTAAACTCTTCTCTTTGTAATCAGCAGTTTATGTCCATCTCCTCTCAACTTCTCCATCGTCTCACAATGAAGCACATCTCAACCTTCCAACTCTATCTAATCCAAAATCATCATATGTTTTGTTTACTCAATGTTAATTTCAAATTTAATTGGATTTCAACTGAGAATCATTTTTTGTATGGCAGTTGTTTGTACAATTTTTTCTTCAAAATTTAAATATGGTTCTCCATTATGAAGACATCTTTCTAATTAAAAGTATTTTTCATAGAAGAACGATAATGTAAAAGAGGGAAGATAAAGAAGATTGAGAACTAAACATTATTAAATCTTAAAACTCTTCTTTTGAATCACTCTCCTTATTGTTTGTTTAGTGAGAAACTCTCAAACACTTTTGAATTTGTCTCTGAAACACTTTGAAGCCACTATCACTAATCAGAAGGATCGTTGAAGAGCATTCAGTTACTATCATACTCTTGGATCAATCACCATTGAAGGATAATTCATGTATGTTGATGAAAGATACAAGAGATCCAAGATAGCCTAGGCCACTCCAGTTAGGGGAGCTGCTGTTAAGGGCTTTTCTTGAAGCATACGATGATCCACATAATACTTGTTCGAGAGGAGGTGAACCCATAATTTGTTAGAGGACTGTACCAAGTCCCAAACGAGTTTTCCAAGAAGGCAAATATTTGTCTCTCTAGCTGATCTAATCCCTAGGCCGCCAAGGTGCTTTGGCCTAAAAAAAATTCGCGAACCTACCAAATGGATACCTTTGTTGTTTGAGTCCCTCCAAATGAATTTGCGGGTTGTTTTGTCAATGCTATCATAAATGCTTTGGGAAGTCAATTAATCTGCATGTAGTAAGAAGGAATGGTTCATAAAACAGATGAAGCAAGCCCCAATCTACATGGTTTATTGAGAAGTATATTCTTCCAAGTCGCAAGTCTGGTTTGAATTTTCTCAAGGATGAAATTGAAATCATTTTTCTTAGGCCGACCTTTGAGAATAGGAAAACCCAAATACTTATCCAGGGATGTCGTGCATTTGATGCCGGAGATAGAAGTGAGATTGTTAATTTTTTCTTGGGGAGTGCCTGAAGAATAAAAGGCTCTAGACTTGGAAATATTGATCTTCAATCCGGAAACCTTGCTGACATGGTCAAACAAATCTTTGATAAACCGAAGTTGAGAGTTTCTAGCCTTGGAAAACAAGAGGACGCCATCTACAAAGAGGAGGTGAGATAAACTGGACCCCGTGTTAGAGATATGGATAGGCTCTCAATTACCATGATGAACAACCTTGTTAATAGTAATATATAGCTTCTCCATGTAGAGGGAAAGTTATTCCGACAGTGGCACCGCCACCTGGCTGGCTGCCATCGGCCGGATTCTGGGCTTGGAAGAACACTATAAGTGTTCATGTAGAGAGAGAAGAGAGAACGGGTTAGAGAGTGGGAGTGAAGAGAGAGAGTGTGGAAAGAGGAAAGTGAGGGGAAAATCTGTTTAAGGCCTATTTATAGGCCGTTCCGTTCCAGTGAGTATGGGTGCATGTTTCTACCATGCACCCTCGCTTCCTTAACCCTATGATTCATAATCCATTGGCCTGCAGCGCTTTGATTCATAATCCAACCAGGACCGTTGATTTATCAACGGCCCTGATCAAATCTTTTTGCCCATGCACCCCTCAACCTAGTGGTGAGCTTGTGGGGGGACCTTAATTCTATTTCCATGTAACAGTATAACGCCTTCTTGAGGAGGAGCAAATAAATTTAAATTGTGAGGACTGAAGCTTGTGGAGATACTTTACAATACCACGTAAGTGCTCTAAATGCTCAAAAATTCCATTTTACCATTTTCAATTTCATGGAGAACATCATGAAATTAGAGAGTGCATCCAAGGAATATACGGTCGTCAAAACTCTTAAAAGACATTGCCTCATATGACATGCTAGCTATTCATAAAGTTGAAGGCTCAACAGTTTACTATAGCAGGTAACCCAAACAATCGGATTGTACAACTATGAACAAATCTAAAACTTAGTACTTATACATTATAGAAGAACTCTAGTCTATCAATTGGAGTGTCAATGAGGTGAAATACAATAATAAATCATAATAGTTTACATGCTACAAGTACATGATGATACAAATGAACAGAGGGGAATACATAAACCCCAAAATACAATGATACAACAAGAATGAACATCACAGCAAAACCCTACGGATGCTTCCCCTTTTTGGCGAGCACCCCAAAGAACAAATAATTAAGAATTAATTCTCAATATGAATCGAATACTTCCTGAAGTGCATATGTTCATATGTTGACTGGAGGTCAACGCTATGAAAAATGAATCCCAATGATAAGTTAGAAGGTCAAGCGGATTCTGCCAAATTCAAAATGTTGTGCTACTCTCACTTGCAGAAAGAGAAGGATCTTCGGACTTTACAACAGTTGTTCCTTTGTTACTAATGTCAAGTCCCTGAAAACGACCAATCTGGTCGTTTTGTAATAACTCTGAATATGAATGAGAATTGGTTTGGTGCAGTTGATGAGATGGCATGCTAGATGGGGAGTGACCAAATAATGGCAACTGGATGTTCCGGTGACCAGAAGGACCTTGTGGTGGAATTGGAGCGTAATTTGATTCTGTAAATTGCATTTGGTGCATACCGAGATTAAAAGATTCAGTGTGGCTCATTATATCTCCAGTAGCAACCTTCAATCTCTCAACTTCTTTCTTCAATGCATCATTAAGAGCTACAGCAAAAGACAAATAAAACCCAGTTGAGTTAATTAACTTCAATAACACACTTCAAAAGTTTGAGCAGAAAAAAAATGTTATGAAGTGAACATTTTTAACATATTGTATGAAGGTGATAATTGTTACCATCACGGAGATGTGCTTGTTGCTCCATGGCTTGTAGACGGAGCTTAAGCTCTGTATTTTCAGTACTCAGACCTGTTGTGTCTCTCTACAATAAAGAAACAAATAATCAAATTTTAAGTATGAGTAAAAACTGAAAACAACCATGGTGAAGCATTCACAAACAAAGCAACATTATGTTATAACACTGAAACCCAAATCACCAAAGTGATTATATGTAATATGTATAGTAAATATCTAGAACATTTTATATGACAGGAATTTCTGAGAGAAATACAAATAGAATGCTTCCAAAAGTCATATTTTATATTTAGCTATAATTGGGACAAGGATATATGGCTCAAGTAAAGTGATGAACAAGGCAGTTCAATTTATTGCACTAAGCTACACCAGTAAATCTAATAAACAAAACAGAGTTACTCTGCAATATGGAACTTTTAAAGTGATTTAGTTGTAGATAAATGTCAATACAAACCTGGTATAGTGTCAGTTGGGCAGAAAGAGTTGTAGCTTCAGTCTGTAGGGTTTGAACTTTGCGCTCTAGTTCATGTATATAGCGGGCCTTTCTCTCTTTTGAACGAGCAGCAGATTGTCGATTAGCAAGTATTCTATTCAAAACAACAGAAAAATGAGAATAAAGAATAAAACAAATCCACATCAATTAATAAAACTGAAAATTAGATTAAAATTGAGAGCAGTATGCCATATTTGAAGTATATGTGTTTGTGTATTTATTAGCAAGTATCAGACGTGTATCAATATTGTATCCATGTCAAACAACAATATTTTTCCATATTTGAAGTATTTGAGCTTCATAATTATATATTGATAGCTAAAAATTCAAATGATTCTTAATGGCCTCTAATCTCTAATCATAAATTACAAGTTATCAATTGATACATCATTACAATTTCACATCCCCTCATCACTATGTAAAAAATAAAATAAAAAATAAAAACATACAATTCCCACAATGCCTCAGTTACTCGTAGAACTTGCAATCTAGAATCACATAATAGGGTTGACTTTCACACAACAACCAACTCATCCCAATCAAATAATTGCGACGAGTATTCAAACAAACATAATCCACACAAAAATTATCAAAACAGCTAAACTGGAAATTTCAAACCACAAGCACAGACAACAAACTTGAATTTCATTTTATTTATTTTAAATTTCCCAAACTAGTAAACAAATTCAACTTTGAACTTCAAAATCAAACAACAAAAACTCAACAGAAAAACACATTCATCGTCATTGTTAAAAAATTCAGCAATTGGGAAAAGTATCAACCATTGAACATGTAGCCAGATACATGACAGAATTAGTGGAACTAGTTCACAATGAAGGGTTGAAAATGAAACTTTTTCCTAGTTCCCTAACTACAAATGTTTTTTCTTGGTCTTCAATGTTAAAACCTAATTCTTTTTAGAATTGGAATCAATTGGGAAATAAATTTCCAAGACCAATTTTACAGGGATGACATGAGGGTCACTCTAACATTCGATGAAACTGTTGATGATTATCTTGCTAGATTTAAACAGATGATGGTTAAGTGTTTTACTCCCATCGCAGAAATAGGAGTGGTCAAAAAGGCTGCTAGTGGACTTGAATTTCACATTAGAAAGAAAACTAGTCAATCAACATCCAATATTTTTTGGTATTAACCATCCGGTTTTCAGGGGAAAGAGGTTTGTAACCCGGAGTTCGGCCGAAAAGTAAGTAAAACCCGAACAAGAATTGTTCCACCCAGGACAATCAATATCTAATTGATTTAGACCCTGGTTGGATAAGGAGCTTATTTGCAGCTTATAGCAGAAGTGCTTATCATGATAAGAGCTTATGTATAAGCTTACATAAGTTATTTCGATAGTAAAAGATAAAATAAAGTTAAATAGTTTTTGTATGTACTATAAGCTGTTTCCATAAGCTATCTAAGATAGCATATGAAAATAAGCTGAAAAATGTCATAAGTTCTCCTAGATAGTCTGACAAAACTTATTCAAGTCAATTCAAACAGACCCTTAGCACAACTCGCCGAGAAGGTTCGACAGATTGAACACACAACAAACCTCAATTTCGCTTCATTTTAACTATTTTAAATTCCCTAAACTAATAAAAAACTTCAATTTAGAACTTCAAAACCAATTAACAAAAACTTAAACCATAGAAATACACTCATCATTGAAAAATTCACTAATCTACACACGATTGAAGTAGAAAAAAATCATTCATTTCGCGATCAAAATTACGAACCTTTTGGCACGCTTAGGATCAACAGACCAAAGCTCAGCCAATTTATCAGGAGGCATAGCTTTCTTCCCATCCATAATCTCCCCAAACGAACTCGACCCATCAACCGAATTACTATGCCGATGCCTCGACCTCACCGGATTCTTCTCCCCCTCATCGTTTCCACCCGGATCTGCTCCACCATCTCCAAGCTTATCCATGTCAATGTACGTCGAGAACAAGTCATCTTCGGATCCGATCTCATCAAGACTCGCCGTTGATGATCCGCCGGTGAATGGATCGGACGGAGAAAGGTCCATCATGTCGTCTGGTAAGCGGAATGTGAGATCGGAGTGTGCTCGACGGTGGTGAGAAGGGAGATTGGTGGTGCGAGGGAAGAGTGAGGGTTTGGCGGTGGTTGGTGCCGCCGTGGAGGGTGGTGGTGGTGGTGGTGGTAATTGAGATGCATTGTGTGGATTTGGATTTGAATTGGGATTAGGGTTTGAAGATTGATGTTGCATTTGTTTTGTTATGAATTAATTTTGTGTTGTTTTTGTTCACACAATGCAACACAAATGCATTTCTATTTCGTTCCTTTCAAGTTCTTACAATCATGAATGTTAGTATAATAAAATATTAAATAAGGATAAAAATATAAATTATATTATACTATTATTTAAAGTTAGAAGGTCAGTTCAATTTCATATTAATAATTTTTATCTTTACAATAACTTTTTTGGAGGGTATAATAAATTATTTTAAAAGATATTAGTGCTTTTTTGCATTTTAATTTTCTTCTAATTTGTAAAACAATACTTCTTTCTTCCTAAAATGTAAGTAAAAATAAGTCTATATTAATTAATGTATTTGATATAAATTTTTATGGACTAATTTTTACTTATATATTGAGAAGGATGGAGTATTATTCACACAAAAATTGAAATACAAACAAAATGTTCATAATTTTTCTCATATTTATAATAACGTGAGTCCTTTTTGCTCTAAAGTTACCATAAAGTGAAATTTGATTCGTTTAGTATAAGATGTAGGAGTATATATTTATGCACATCATTTTCAATCGCCATGTAGCACCACATGCACAATCATGTGATTTGGTTGAAAAAGTCTAGCAATATGTCATGATTCATTGCACGTATTGGTCTTTTGACCGCGGGAAAAGGTTTTTCTGTCTTATTTTAAGTGTCTAGATCCAGAAGTTAAAGCAAGAACAAATCAATCTAGGAGAAAGAAAAACAACCATGAATATTCACTATCTAAATTATTTTGAGAAATAATAAATTAAATATAGAAATAGTTTATTGGAACTTGTGCTTTACTTTTAATTTTTAATTTTTCAATAAGTTGATTATACAAAATTTTAGAGAAAGTTTCTTCTTTTGAGTTTTTTAACATGTGTCCTTTGTCCTAAGGACATAAATTAACACTACCCAATTATTTTATATATGACAAATCAATCTAGAACCAAAGATAAATTTTTTTGCCTTGGAACTCATGTTTAAAATATCATATATTAAACTTTAAAAATTTAAATATACGATTTTCAAGATAAATGTTGTATTGTACTTCCTTCGTCCCAAAATATAAGCAAAAAAGACAAATTTCTATCTATTTAATCTTTTTTTTTTATAAAAAAAACCATATTTTTCATGAAAACTTTTGTTTATTCTCATGAAATTAAATGCAAATTACATTCAATTTTCTACCTCTTCCATTTTCTCCATAATTAATAGCCAATGAAAATTGTTTTTACATCTTCATATACAACTTATTCCAAAGAAAACACAAAAAGCTATATTCCTAATTCTTATGTTTTAGTTTTCTTGATAAGTGTGATTTCATTTTTTTTCTTATAAATTTAAGAGTATGTCTTAAAATTTAATGTTGAGAAGCTTGAAAACTGAGGTGGTTCTTTTTCTCAAAGTGTGAGGCACTATCCAATCTGCGAGACGCCTGTACAAAAGTAGAGCAAGACATGATGTGTCTAGACTCTAGAGTAAGGCATGAGACATCTGGAGCATGGTGCGAGGCACTTAGTTGGACGGAGTGTGAGTCACCGTTCTGCACAATGTTCGAGAGAGAATGTAAGAGGCTTGTGTGAAATTTAGAGAAGCTTGAGATAGCAAACGAGATAACTTTTAGGAAACTTAAACATCAAAAGTTAAGGGTCTTTGAATGAGATTTTTGGGTTGAGAAAAATATTATAAACACTTTGAGTAGTGAGATCTCATTGGTGGACGAATTTAAGTTTTCTCTCTTGATTTATCTTACGATCTACATGTTGGTTGAGAAAAACTTGAAAAAAAAAAGATAGACATTAGGGTTTGTTGTTTAGAGCTCTTGAAGTTATTTATTTTTTCTTTTTTTATAACTTCTTAGTATCTCTTGTAAAGACTTTCATAGTGGATTGTGAGTTGTTCTCTGACGTAGGTCAATTTCAGTCTAATTGGATAAACAATCTTGGTGTGTTTGTTCCTCTATTTTATTTTTTTGTCTTTGGTTATGGTTGGGGTTTTGCTATACACACAAATTGATAGATTTGTTCTTGATTAAATAGTGTTGCTTGGATTATTTGGTTCTTGGTTGTCATTGTTATTTTCTCTATATCTTTGTTCTTGTTGGTTTTGACAAAGAGTTTGTTATGTCTTCATTTAAAGTTATCATGTCCTTCATTTTTTTTTTTTGGTAATAAAAAGTTTAGATGGGTTCGGCTCCGGTCACCACCAGGGTCAGGGCACGCCTCCGGGCCCAAAGGGCACTTATAGAGGTACTTACAGATCACCCACCAACACTGCCCTCACATCGGCAGAGGGAATCGAACACACAACCTTCTGCAAGGAAGTGGCTCGTTCCTTACCAACTGAGCCAACGTGTGTTGGTATCATGTCCTTCATTTATTAGCAGATCAAATACACATTTAATTATTACCTCTTGTTAGATAAAATGTTGTGAAAATCAAATCAGATTGAGCATGTGTTTGGTTTAAATTTTAGAAGACCAAAAGTGATTCTAGAGGTTCTAGAATTGACTTTAGTGTGTTGCTAATACTCCTCATTATCCTTTTATTGTGGCCAATTGGGATGACCTATATGCATTTAGTAGAAGAGTAGTACCAAATGATGTGGCCAATATAAAATTAGCGTGACATGTGAAATTTAACCAATAAAATAAAGTGTGTGTTAAAGGGATTGAGATTCTCTCCATTGAAAATTCTTTCAAGTTTTCTCATGTGAAATCTTAACCATCAATCATGAGAAAGAAAGTGAGAATTAAATTATAATGAATAGTAGTTATTGTATTTTAATGGTGGAGATTGAAAATTGAAAAAACTTGAGAAGATCTTCAATGTAGAGGATCCAAATCTGTGTTAAAGATTGTGTTGTTATCTTTATTCAAAAATAGCTATTAATTAGGCTCGTGAGATAATGCGCACTTAAGATAACCAAAATTGAATTCTTTCAACTTTATTATCTTTAAAATTTAACATTATTTCCTTTTCAATTTTTAAAATTAAAGAACAACTATTTTTTCTTTTCTTAAATCATTATATCTTCAACACCTAGCTGTTAAGAGTAATCTCTCAGAATAAGTGTGATTAAAGTACTGTTATCTCTCAATATATTTTTCTCCATACGCACAACTTGTATCACACCATATTCATAACAACTTTCTTAATACTCATATGCTACCAAGAGGAAAACTGAAGGGTATTTGTTATTTACAAATAAGTGTGTTTGACTCTATATCTTGACACCATATACAAGTGAGTGTCGACGGCATACTCGAGAAGAGAGAAAAATATCTCATGTAAGAAAAAAAAAATATAATTCAAAAACAATATAAATATATTGTGCTGATGTTGGATTTTATTTTGTAAAAATACTCTATTTTTTCTCTAACGTGAATTTACAAAACAAGATCACGTGGAGATAACATATAAATCAATAATCATTCAAGTAATAAGCTAAGAACAAATTTTTGTCAAAAATAAAAAGCTAAGAACAAATTGAATTAAACAACATCCAATAAAGTGAAACACAAATAATTATTATTATGAAAGACTATCTCATGTCTCATGAGAAACTCTATAGGATATGTAAATAAATTATCACTCTTCTTTAAAAAGGGAGGTTATTGTGATGAGGAGAGAAAGGAGAAAATGTGTTGGACATGACAAAAGAGTGTTCATTGTTACTACCAATAGCATGAGGGCTTCTTGGTGTTATAGGGCTTCTTGAAGTTGAATTTGCCACTCCACTTTGACCATATGATCTTCTACTTCTCCTTGGTCCTTTCTCTGCACACATAAGTTCAGCTTGCTTCATTGTAGCTGAGTACCTCCAATTGCAACATCCTACCTTTCCTGCTCTTTCTATGTACCTGTGTGTCACATACTAAATTAATTAACAAAATAAACCTTATGATAAGATAAATTTTGTCAAGAATCTAATTTTGTCTTATTTTAAACCTCTCATACACGTCAATCATTATACTAACTTGAGTGTCATAGTGTTTACGAGTAGATCCTTTAATCCCTTAGTCTCAAGTGGGACTATTGTTTTGATACACCAAATTGTCACTCTTTGTTTGATGTAGACATTTGATTACTTTGGTGTGTAATTTATACTAAGAACTATTGGTTTTTGAATGAGTACAAATTATATTAAGGGGACGGCAAACAAAGGCCTATGAGCGTGTAAACTATCTTAATTGGCTTATAGCTACCAAACAAAATAATATTCTCTCGCAATATTAACATCCAATATAAATAATTGATTAGATATATACCTTTGGCTAAATTTCAATCCAAGGCATTCTATACACTTTCTTCCTTCTACCATTTCTCCCATTCCTATTTTCACACATCTGCTGCAATAAACTCTGCCGCATACCTGCATACCCCACTATCAATATATAATTGCTAAAAAATGATTAAGTCACGCAACTATAACAAACTATAATCTAAATCATGTAAGTCGCTAAATATCTATCACAATGAATTTATTGAGGAAAGAATTACATACACCACTTATCACGCAAGTACTTTAACAATATTACAAGAGTGCATCACCTCCTTTGCAACATTCTTTTTATAATAATTGGTTAAAATTCACATAAATTAAAGAAACTCGTATAATATTTGTTTGTTTCTTTTTCTGAGTGGATTAGCGCTCAACGTATTGTGGGTTAAAATAAAATCTACAATTTATAGTTTCTATTAAATCATCACGGTCCATCGACATATGAAAGGGAAACCAAACATAGATAATTTCAATCAATTTTTTTAAAAAAAAATTAGATAGGTTGTTGACGTACCAAACATCTAGTGCGGAAGATATAAACATAAGTACTGCAAATGGTACAAATCTTAGAGTGAGGAATCCCAGATCTCCGACGTCCACCACTACCACCACCTCTTCCAGAAGCCGTACTCACATCATCATAGCTCAAACTATATGCAGAACGATCATCTCCACCGGTCCTTGACTGAGGACTTTTTGTACTCCCATTTGCATGGCTAAATTGAGGAGGGTCATGAACATGTACATGCACATGCTCGCGATTCTCCTCCATTCGGTGGCCAAATTGACCCCATGGCGAGTTGCCTTGACCAATGTCATGATGATGATGGTTGTGTTGATTGGAAGCTTGCAAGCCTTTGCTAAAATCAAGACTAGGTATTTTAGCTAGTGAGGATGAAGGTGACAAACTTGTCCTTGTTGGAACATTATTAGAAACTTCGGAAACAGGTTGATTAGTGGTTGCTTGTTTTCTATTTTCTGATGTGTTCACATCAGCAAGGTCTTGAAAAGTGAGATTAACAGATTCATCTGGGATTCCTAGGTACAAAGTTTCAAGATCAAGCAAAATTGGCTTCTCATCCATTAGAATTCTAAGTTTAAGGACATGCACATTTGATTAGGCTATAGCTATGAGTTATAATATAGGATTGTAGGCTTATGTTCCGGCTGTAGATAAGACTACAATTATAACTATATTATATATGATGTTTTTAAGGTAAAGGGTGACAGAAAAGGATGTTTTAGGCGTGTTAATTTTGTCACATTGGAAACAAAGACGATCATATATGGCCAAACATTGCAAGGCCGGTCGAAAATTAAAATGTTTAGCTAAGAGTTACATTAGATTCAATTCAAAGATACTTGTTGGCTGTTGCTTTTGTAAGAGACATTAAGTCAATTGTTTGAAAAAGTATACTCTATAAATAAATAAAATTAAAATTTGGAGCTGAGGTTGATGTGCGACTAAGTTCATTTTTCTACTCCCAAGCTACTTTTTTCCTTCTTTTTTAAAGTGCTAATATAGATATTACATATTCCCTATGAAATGTTCTCATAGGCAACAAAATTATGCTTATTGTGTGATTTGAGCTGAATCCTTATCAATTTGACCATCTAATCTAATGTTATGTAATTTGGCTTCCTCTTCTTCATTACCTCAATGTTTGTCTTACATTCTTGGCTCTGTTTTAACCGCCTAGTATGGGATTCCATGTATGTTTCATTGCATAGTACATATGTAAAGCTAAAATACAAGGGATATTCTGGCATATTGCATAAAACTGGGGTGCAACCTCAATCATGATACAAAAAGATCAAATTAAATTATATGCAGCTTGTATGTTCCCTTAAACCAATGGGTTAATAGGGTTGCTATTAAGAAATTTTATCATCCAAACATTAAAAAAAAAACATATTTTCTGCCGATCAAACAAAAAAATCAATGTATAAAATTTCTAAGAGTTGTTATATGAAACATAAAAATACAAACATCATATATGTAACACCGTATGTTTATCTATATCTTCTACTCTTTATCTTCTACAACTTACACTCATGTAAAAGTTACACACACAAACCTAATGATACTATCCTTAGCCAAATGACTCCGTATTTGACATCAAAATTTTGACTTTAAATATCATATCTCAATTTCCTAGACTAACCATGTTATAATCTCTATAGCATCAACACTTGTGATCGAATATGTGTCCATGTTGTTTGTCTCAGTGATTCATAGTTGATAAGAAAACTAATTACCACCTGATGAAAAACTTTCTTGTGTTTATATTTGATCCATAGAAGGAATAAATTTTCAGACTCATTTTCATGGACAGGAGAAATCTAAAATAAAATACTTGAAGGATAAACTAGAACAAAAACCACTTTAACTATCCAAGAAAAGAACCATCTTTACCCTTCCTTTTGAAAAGGAAAGTAAACTAACTAAACTGTGCAATTAAGGAGGAGTATAAAATTGGAATGCCACTACCTAATCTCTTCAATTCTGCCTCCAAAATGAAAAATGAAGTAAAAATGAATGTAAACTGAACTTCAGTTGAGAATTAAGTCTAAAACTATGTTCATAATATATTCCCCTGCAATTGTTTTAATATGACTAGTCATGCTTTGGCCTGTTATATGTATCAGTTTCCATTTCTTCATGACTCGGATGACAATTCAAATCCAATTGTCCCGCGGCACTAGGCTCAACAACCTCAAGCTGACCTCCATTTAGGCTTCCCTCATCTATTGAGTGACTTGTATCTTGTCTCGATACACCACCACTAGTACCTGCTTCATCTCTATGATTAATTTGATTGTTTTGGTCAGCAACTGCTTCAGATTCCAATAGGTTTTTCTTCTTACGCATCATAAGGCTCTTGAACCGGCGCTTAAGAGTCTCACAGGCAAGGCAAGTGCATGTCGGGTCATGTTTTCCCTGTCCACTTGGTGGTTGAATGCACACAATACAAGTGCATCCAGGACGATGCCTCGGATGTTTTGTGGTGACTCCAGCTGACGACAACTCGTCAGGGTCAGCAAGATTATTCCCTAAAACTGCTGCATTGGCAAGAGCATCTAGGCCTGAAAGCTTGTGTTCTTGAATTGACTTGCTCCTTTCTCCAATTTTTCGCTTCTTTTTAGAATCTGCGGAAGATCATACACAGCCATAAAATATAAGAATTAATTATGTACTAGTTATCAAGGACTACCTCTCTGTTTTCGAAATCACTTTAGGAATATGATTCAATGAATGAACATTAGACAGCAAGCACAGAATTTAACAAGGATTATATCATTTATGAAACCAATCCACACATCCCAAAAATATTTAGATATATGTAAAACATTTCACGCATGCATGAAACAGAATGATCATTTAATCCATTTTACTGAAGCATCAACCTCTAACTCTGTTCCGATAAACATGACTACTACAGAGCTTATATAAATAAATAAAAACTATAGCAGGATCGTACCTTTTTTGGTTCTTTGAAGACTTTCTTGTTCCTTTGGATCGAGCTGCTCTGATGCAGAACCTGAAGACCTGAAAAACCATAGTACATAATAAGAATAATTACGATATACTCACTTTAATCAGTAGAAGTTCAAAAGCACTGAATAATGTTGACCTGTCTGCATCCCGAACATTTGAAATAGGACTAAAGACAATAATATAGTTCATAATGTATTGACTGTTATTTCAAAGACACTCGACGAAAATACCAATATATATTATAAGATATTTTCATAACTTCTAACTATCATTGTACATGTTTGAAGGCATGAACAAGTGATCAACAACATATAAAACTGATAGTGCTAAATGTGCAAGGTATATGATCTTACCCTGATGGAGAGGCATTGGTTTTAATCTTTCCAAAAACCGGGGGTTCCTAAATGAAATAAATCAAAAACATAAGCCAGGTAACAGAATTTTAAGACGTTTCTCCAAAAATCCAAACTATATCATTCACATTTTCTCACTTACATCATATTCTTCAAATTCTTGGTCCTCAATTGTTACAATATTTGGCTTGACGCTAGGCGGCGGACAAAGAAATTCTTGTGCTTCTTCCCATGTAAGTCTCAATTCCATAGCATCTTCACTATGAATGTGCAACCTCTTAGTTTTCGTCCCAATATTGCGAGACCTCTTCTTCTCTGAAACTGAAACCAGTCGCTGCAATGGACCATTGTTCATTTCCTCTTCACTATGCGCAGTTTTAAGCCAATCAGCAGTTCCATTACCCAAACACAGATGTTCTGAATGTCCATTTAAGTAAGGTTCCCCATTACCTTTCATTGATTGAAGAAGATTAGAAAAACTACCTAATGAGTTCAAATTCTTAGGTGCACCAGAAAAGTTTGTATCCTTTATCGAAATGCCGTTAGAATGAGAAGATGTAGAGGCATCCTGTTTAAAGATAACCCTTTAATTATATTTTCAAAAATAAGTGAAGAATATAAACATATTATCGTCTGAAGAAGCTAATAATTGAAAATCATGTCATAACCTGTGTAACAATAGAAGTCAATGACCTTCTAAAACCAAATAGAAATTTTTCCCCAGGATCTATCCGACTAAATGTTACTGCAACAAAAAAAAAATCATATCAATCAATGATAACTTTAGATGTGCAACAAAATCATGACGTAGATTGACATATACCAGTATCACCAGCATTTAATTGCAAGGACTGTATGCAAGGGGTCACACCCTCCAATACATACATCCTACTGTTGTTATTAGGCCAAAATCTGAACTGAAAAGTCCACTCATTCCCCATTATATCTTGGAACTGTAAGGGAACACCTTCTGATTGCAAAATACGAGGAAGAAAAGCCTGAAATTCATATACCAATTCGTCATATATGCCGCAATTACAGGGAAATATGTATTTCTTTAATATAAAAAATCTTTTGTAGACAGAGTAAAGATAAACATCAAAGTATACCTCAGCACACGCTTTTGGGAGCACAAGACGACCAATTCGACCTGCATCACTCGGACTTAACACCTTCTCAAATAAGGGCACTACAGTAGACTTCAAACTGAGATAATAATGTTAAGGGAAACTGTTGATGAATCAACTTTGCATGTTTAAGGTAGATGTATAATAGACCAAAATACTAAGGACTTGCTAGGATTGACTTATTTGAGCTTACTATTTGCATAAGTACTTGTGATACTATTTGAGAGAGTTTATCGAAACAGCTTAACGGCATGTTCATGAGTTGTTTTCAGCTTATTTTGATAAGTTCTCTAGGATAGCTTATGAAAACAGCTTATAGCTTATATGAAAACAATTTACTTTATTTTATCTTAGTTACAAAAACAGCTTGAACATAAGCACTTATATGATAAGTATTTATGATATAACTGCTTATTAAGTTGTTTATCCAAACAGAGCCTAAATATAAAGGATACTCCCCAGACAATTTCTCCAGCTCTTGATCAGTAATCCTTGGCCAGTATCGAGAAAGTAACTGATTTTTCCCTTTCATATCAGCAGGTGGCCGGCCAATCCGTGAATGAGAGATCATGCCTTTATTTGTTTCAAGATTCATGGCAATCCCAGTCTTTGATAGTTGAGCCAATATAGACTGAGATGTTTGCCCTTGTTGAAAATGAGAAGATGCTTTACCCTCAAGTTTACCTTCTCCAATCTCTGTGGCCAACGGCAGAACAGAATTTCTTGATGAAGTTCCTAGAGACATCTTTAGTGCAAGTGTTTCATCTATGCTTTTAGTCTCCCATGATGGTCTATTATTTTCCAATGTACTAAATGCCGTTAAATGACTAGAATGTTTCATCACATTCAAAAATCTTGTATCCTCTTTGTTGAATTGACACTTAACTTCTTCGGTCTTTGGACCAATACATGAAACCATGCCATCTCTTTGAGCTTGTGACCAACGGCTTGATTCACCGACTTCACCAATTCTACACAACTGCATAAGGTTTCCTTTGCCAACTTGTTCCACCAGTAGTCTACCATCAATATGTTCGCCATATCGATCACTTGCATTGTTTTTGGCCAATTGAGGGAACCTATTATGATTTTCAGTATCCTGTATCATAGAAAAACATTCAATAATAGCATGAATCTGTAAATCTATGTGTTGGTATCACAATGGCAGAGAATCAAATAACATAATTTCAGGTTCAAAATCATTATACAGAAATGGATATTTAACTTAAACTTACCGGACAAAGCTGGGAGGGCTTAACACAGGTAACACAACTTATACCACCAAAATCAAGGTACTCAAACAAAGACTTTGATACTATACAACCACTGTGGATAGGCTGCAAAAAAAAATCAAATAATATATTTCAATATCAAAGGAGAGAAAGTCAAGGCTTAATGAGAATTTAAATAGTAAAAAACAAAAAAATTACCTTGCTGCAATCGTTGCATTTCCTCCATCCAGTTTCATGACGGTGGAATTTATCACAGAAAAGTGAATTCTCATAGGCAAGTCTAAACACACAAGATTGATAAATTAAGAATTTGTAAGCAGGGAATAGTCAAAAATGAATCATTAGTGATAAAAATTTCTAGATAGTCAGACTGCTTAACAGCAAAAAATATATTTTTACCCTCTAAAGTGAAACATGGACTTTACTTTAAAGAGCTGAACCTGACTTTCTAACAAAATCAAGAAACCTCATAACAAAAGCAGGTAAAGTAGCATTAGACTGAAAACAACAAGATCAAATTCGATGAAACCAATTTTATTTTTATTTTTAAAACTCGGTATAATCCCAATGACCGACTAATGGGGGGCGGGGGGGATTTAAAGCCAGAGCAAGACTCCGTACTCCGCATGGACTAGCCCTCCGAAATAGGCACCGGAGGGAATCAAACCTGAGACCTTGACAGTGGCACAATGTAAGATCCCAAGCCAACCCAAGTGGGTACACAGTCAGAAAATCATTTGCAGGAAACAGCATCATGAGTTCAAATACACAAATATTGACTGAACAGAAAAGGTACATCATTCAAACTGATGGTTACGTCGTGTCTTAAATATAAGTACAAGTTGGTCAAAGAAAGTTGATGTATTTGGGTTCAAAATGCAAATACATCAACTTTTTTTGACCAACTTTTGCTTAAATTTAAGACGGGAAGGAGTATCACGCTGTCAACGAATCTCAGTCCTTGAATGAAAACCCAGCTTTTCATATTTTGATTTCAACTTTAAAATACAACTTCAAATATGAGTCGTCTGATCATCATTTCATCCAAAGGCCGAGATTCAAACACGCGTAAATGTGCAGTTGCAGGAAGTCCTTGAAAACCCCAGAAAAGAAAAAGGGTTGAAACTTTTGACTAACCCAGCATGAATTCATAAGAACACTCAAGTCAACCTCAAATCCCAAAATTATCAATTTGAATCAAAACAATAAACATCAAAGTCAAAACCCCAAAATTATAACATTATGAAATCAAATTTATGATAACATTTGAGCTTAAGTAAAAGAGAGATAAACTAAAGAAATGAAATTTACCCGCATTTGTTGCAGAGTTTGGCAAACCCACCAGAGATCAAAGACCACCCTTTCTTCCATTCACCAGTTGAACCTTCCTTACAATAATTATTCATACACACTTCAACCCCCATTGAACAAAATCCAAAATAAAATCAACCCCTCTTTCCCAATCCAAAGTCAAAACCCTAAAAATCAAAACCCAAAAACCTCAATGTTAGTGTTGAATTCAAACATCAAATTAATTTCACTTCACTAAAACAATCCACTACAACAGAAAAAAAAAAATTACATACAAATTAAAATACCAGTTTCAAGATTCAAGATTCAAGATTAAAACAATAAATAAATAATAAAAACAGAACAAAACAGAACAACATAAACAAAAACAAAAAAAAAAACAACCTTATAAAAAAACTATGTAGTGTGTTTGTTGTGTTGTATGTGATGGTTACAACCATGCACATAGAAAGATAGAGATAAATAAAAGATGGGGTTTACGTTAATTGATGATTGGTATTTGACACTAACATTGAGAAAAAAAGAAGAGAAAAAGTGAATATGATGAATATGAATGGAACATGGTAACCGTAATTACTGAGAGAGAAAGGAGTTTATAGAGAGAGAAAGAAAGAGATAGTGCATGCAAAATGCATACTTATATAACATACAAAACAAACACAATACACGCACGCATAGAGATAAAGATTGTGCAAAATGCATGCATACTCATTATTATTGTTTCATTCATATTAATAATAACACCGTTTACCTTACTTTCAGGTTTTTCTTTGTCTCTTCTTTTCCGCTTGAAAACACATAAACCTTACCTGTTACTACTGCTTTTCTAGGTTGACTCTCGATTGTTTTTGCCTTTTGGTAATTAGAGATATTTTATTTGGAAATATAAAAATTAAGTAAAAAAAGATATTGTATTTTTATTTGTGTAATATATTGATATGGTAATTAATTATAATGTTAAATTAAATATGTTATTTTTGGTATTTAAAAATTTTGGATTAGAAAAAGCATGCTCCGTACAAATACGGATCGTTATTGGTGATTTACGATGAAATTTACATGTAATCTACCAATTATAATATAATAAATTTAGACTAGAATCCAAGTCATACCGGGTGTGAGCGGGAACGTCGACTACATATATTAATTGCATTTGGTGAATTAATTATATTTTCAATGTAATTTTTTTTATTTTATATAAAAATATTGGGAAAAGAGAAATTATTATTGTTAATGGTCTTATTACGACCGTCAGTATGAAATTTGTGTTAGATTAATTATTTAATTAATCGATTATTGATTGAGATAATCAATTATTTATGAAGTATTATTAATATCAAATAGTATGTTGTTAAAAAATAATTATCGATGAATTGACCCAAGAATACTTGGTGATGGTAAATGATCTCTTTTAGTTTGACCGGATGTTTTGAGTTTGGATCTAGTTTTAAGAACGCAGTAATGATAAATTTTTTAAGGAAGAGTTTTGTCATCCGAATCTATTCAGCTCGAGATATTAGTTTGTATAGTTTCATATAAAAGATAATTGGTTCACACCTCAACAAAATATTTATGACATATATGTTTTTAAATGGACCGTGATGAGTTAAATTATTTCGTTAAATTAAATAAGACATCTCTACTCTTTATCATTTAATTATTTATCTTTAAAAAAAATCATTAATTATTTAAAAACTATCTCATCAAACCGTTAAACATACAGTGTTGTAAACTTAGAGGATAATGAAAATAGTCAATTCTCTCATACTTTGCTTCTAATGATCTTCACTCTCGATTTTTGAATCTAAGGCTAAGCGACCCATCATGGACTAAGTGTGTCAGTGTATATATATCAACTAACATAATTTTTGGTCAGTCCTATCTATAAACAGAAGCATTGAATATGCGAAAAAATATTATATCTATGAAGTAAAAAAAATGTGATTCTACTATCTTAGAATTAGAGAAAACAAAAACTACGCATAAGCTTCCCTCAAAAAAAAAAAAACTACACATAAGCTTATAAAATTCTGACTTTAAAACAATTAATATTTAATTTTAAATATTAAAAATTTAAACACAAAGTCAAACACTTGACGGAAAAACAAAAGTGTCCTTTAAATAAATAAATAAAACGTGGGGCGGTTTATATTATTTATCTGACGCTATGCGTTTTCTATACCACCAAATGTTTTGGTAAACAAAATCAAATATCGCCAAAAAAAAATTATATAAAAAAGCTTAGATGAATTCGACTTTGAGAATTTAAAGATCAACATTGATCTCAAGACTCAGCAATGTAAAGAAGTGTTTACGGATCACAAACGAAAGAAGCCCTCACACTACACTAATATTTTATTTTTTTTTGGGTTACATACCCTACACTAATATATGTGTGTATCGAAGTGTGTTATTAGTGTTAGAAGGAGTGAAAAAATTCTTAAAAAAAAAAGGAGTGATAAAATTAGAAAAATAAATAATTAAAATAAGTGTCAATTGTTGTGTTTTATTACTTATAACATTCCCTACGATATTTATTTTTTGGGTTAATAGTGATTTACCACCTTGTAATATAGGTCATTTCCGGTTTTACCTTCTGTGAATTTTTTTTTTGAATTTCGTCCTTGTAATTTAAAGATTTTTGGTTTTGGACCTTCATGAATTTTGACTGTACAAAATCGAAGATATGACATGGGGTAAACCAAAATTTGCTCAAATTACAAGGGGATAAACCTAAATTTGCTCAAATTACAGAGAGTGAAATTTTTCATGAAGGTCTAAAACCAAAAAATCTTTAAATTACAAGGATGAAATTCAAAAAAAATATTTTATAGAAAAAAAACCAGAAATAACCTATATTACAGGGGTAAAGCACCACTAACCCTTATTTTTTTAAAAAATTATTTATGGAACAACAACTATTTTTTCTCGAGGCATGCAGAATAAAATAATGTTACAGGCCCTTGTAAAGAAAAAGTATATTTATAGGTCAACGGCTCCAATTGCATTCTACATGCATCCGCATTTTTTTTTAAGGGTGGTTTTAGATAGAGGGATTGGGAGGAGAAGGGAGGGGAGAGTTTATTTTTCTTTTTGAAATTACGAACTATTTTTAGAAAATTGAATTAACAACATGCTAAATGATCATATAATACTTCAAAAACATTTAATTTATTTTAAAAAAACATTTTAGATTGTTCGTAATTTAAAAAATAAAAGTGAACCCTCCCTTCCCTTCCCCTCCTAAACCTCAATCTAAACACATCCTAAAGACACATGTTTATAGCATTTCATTAATAATAAGAGTGTTAATATAATTGGGTATTTCAAAATAAATAGCAGGACTAATTGAAAATGTGACATCTCTTACGAGAACATGAGTTACTTCATTTGTTTATCGCCTATGAAACTCAACGCAAGAGTTTGTAAATTTAATGGTAAAAAGTGTCTCGCAAGTTGTGATGACATGACCAAATTTTGTAATATCAATTTGATTACGATGGAAGGCTTCCGTCGTTGTATTAGAATCGTCACAAAGTCATTAATCCATTGCAAAGCATGAAAAATACCCAAAATCTCTCCCACCGAGATGAAGCACAAGGGAGAAAGCTCGTCGTTTTCACCGAGACAAAAGCTCCATCGTAATCTCTTAAGCAACACCAAAATTTTGATTTTTTAAATATAGATTAATATAAAATTAATTTATATTTTATTTGTAAATTTTGGTTTAAGAATTAGATTTGATTTAAAAATTAAATTCGAAAATATATCAAATTAGATTAGATTTAGTTCAAATTTAAAATTATGATCAGATCAAGTTATTTAACTTGAAGAAAAAAGGCAACACCATTCAAGTCATTTACAATTTATTATGCACTTTACTTTTCTTAACAATTTAATTTCGTGCACTTTAATGGTTGCACTTTACGTTTCTTTTCAAGTTTTTACTCTTTTTAAATCTTCAACTTCAAATTCATTGTAGTGTAAAAAAAAAAAATTACATCAAAATCATACCGTTAGCTCCTTTAAAATTGAAGGTGATGAGAAAAACAAAATAATGAGGAATTGTATTTTGTTAAAAAATGTTCGTTTAAAAACTTTTCAACTGAAGTTAAAGAGATTAGATAAAGCTAAACATACGAGTTTATCATGGTTGACTATCAATATGATAAGTTAATATAGTCCCCTCATGATAGAGAAATTTTCCCTCAACTACACTCAAGTCTTAATCCACTATAATCAACTTGATTACAATCACTTAAGTATTTGTTGTCCTTCTGACTACGCTCTAGATCCAACACAAAGATTACAACTTAGATAAATCCTTTGTTACTCAAAGATCCTGATTTCAACAAATTCTTTGAGTATCCAACATAGATATAGACTTAATCTAAGTTACTTTGACTTCTTAAAGTTACTAAGCTTCAACAAGCTCTTTGAGGTTACAATAGAGTTTATATGAATATATTATTAGGGATTATAACTCTTAGATATAAGAGGATGTGAAAGTTTAAGCTTGAATACAAGTGAATATATTTCTAAGAAAGTGTTTGGGATTTAAATTTCACTTGACTCTTTATGTTTTTGATATTGTTTTGTGCTTTTAGCAAGATACTTCGTGAATTTAAAAAAATTATCTTGGAGTCTGATGTTGTATTTATAGGCCAACTTTGATTTCATTAGAGTTAACGATAGTCACCAAACCTTATACAATTTTCAAGAATTTTCATGCATGATTTGTACTATTTGTGAGGAAAAATCTTCAGTGGAAATATAGAATCTTCAAAGTAATGGGTTCTAGAGTATTTAGTCAATATACAATTACATCATAGCATAAAAATTTGGTCTTGCTAGAGTGTTGCCATTTTTATGCAGAGTTGACCAGATATTAATCTCATTTTTTCTTCTAATGCAAACTCTTTAGAGGATCACTACATTCAGAGGACTTGTGTTTCCTTCTATGCGAGCCATTTAGAGGATCGTTTCAATCATAGGATTGGTATCATCTTTCTTTTGTATGGACCATTCAGAGGATTGCTTCGATCAATTAGAGGATTGATCTCATCTTCCTTCTGTATAGACCATTATGAGGATTGTTTCAATAAGAGGATCGGTCTCATCTTTCTTGTATGTAGAAATATATGCTTCATATCATAGTATAATGTTATTCAAAGGATGAGAAACAAATGTTAGAGGATAAAATTGACCTCTTACATCTTGTTATCATCAAAACAAAAGTTAGAGGTTATTGTTCTTTGAACCACTTTGGTTCAACCAACCCTCTTGTCCCTTGTCCGAACATTCAAAGACTTGCATTTTTCGGTTGAACACATGTAAGGTTTTACTTGATCCATCATTCAATCCAGATTTGGTTTGTATTGAAAGACTAACTTTAGGAAAGGTTCGTGAGTCTTATCCAAATGCTCTTGATTTTGCCGCTTTTGTGGTAGATCGGTTGTCAACCATGACACGAATATCAGCGATTTGGATTTCAGTTCCACTGAAGGAATTTAATCCATCTTGGATATTTGATGCATAAAGGGAAGATTTATCTCCTCTGTTGAAGAAAACTAGTACAATTCAGAGGTATTGTTGTAATCTGAATCGTCAGGGACGGACCCGCATTAAAATCAATGTTGGTCAAGTCCTCCACTTCAATTTTAATTTACACAATGTCTTAGGTATGTGTCATGTATATATTTATCGTCATGGCACAATATATGACCTTTGAAGAGAGAAGATACTGCATTTATGTGCCTTTGAAAAGAAGAATGAATGCATTACATAGTCCAAATACAAACATAAGCATCCCAATCCAATGACATAAAAGTTAAACTAACAAAGTTGTGCAAATAACATTATTGAGATTAAAAAATAGACTACAAATGCATTGCATCACTAATGAAGGCATTAAAATCGGTGTGAGCTGAGCCACCATTTGTGATTGCATTAAGACATATCTTTTGAAGCTTTTTGCTTCTTTCCCTAATATCTCTTGTAAGCTCACCATCCAAATCCATAAATTCATGCACTAGCCTTACAATTTCATGTTTCTTCACCAAAGTATCTCCCTTAACATCTTCCTTCACTCTCAACCCAACTTTCCAATCCTCTACTATCATCTTACTATTAAATGGTTGGTCAATATATATTGGAAAAGTCAAAAATGGAACCCCAGCAATAAGACTTTCCTTTGTTGAATTCCAACCACAATGAGACCAAAATCCACCAATAGAAGGATGCGACAAAACTCTCAATTGGTCACACCATTCCAAAACCAATCCCATGTGATGACCACCAAAAATTTCCTTCAACCTTGAAGCCTCACTACGTGCTATCCATAAGAACCGAACATTGCTTGAACACAAAGCAGCTACAATTTCATCTATTTGTGCACTTGAAACCGAGAAAAAACTTCCTTGTGCTATATAAAGAACAGAACCAGTAGGTTGTGAATCTAGCCACTCAATGTAGTAGCTATGATTAGTGATACTCGATTTTGGATTGTTTTTAATAAGGCTAAAATTAGGTATGGTAGGGCCAATAGTGTAAATTGGCAAGGACAATTTTGATTTTAAGACATCAATGACTTGAGATTCAAGCTCATAAATTGAAGAGAATAGAAGATATTGTGCTTTGTGAATCCATTCAAAACCTTTCAAAAAATATTGCATCATTCGTTTGCTTCGGTTACTATCATCGTTTAGAGCGAAATCAGCTAGACGAGTTGAGGAAATTCCAGGAATATAACATACACGTTTGTCACCATTTTCTGTCATACACAATTTAGTTAATATCACAAAATCTCACAATTAGATAAGAAAACCATACATTTTTCATTTATTTAAGATAATCTACAACATTGTGAGGTGAACATCGCTCAATAAGCACCTCAAATTGCTCACAATTTCAGTAAAATGGTATCAAAAGTTATGATCGTGTCGGGATTTACTCACAAAAAATGCTCATTGGAAATTACTACCGGATCGGTTTAGCAATTTGAATGGTTTATTGAGCAATCACTATATTTGTATCGTGTAACAAATCGAAGAAACATTATATCTAAATTTAGAATCAACTTGCAATAATTTATATTTAAGGGTTTAATTGGCAATAGCTTGAAATAATATTGAGTAATGATAGGTGCACGGACACCTAGGGGTGTACACGGGTGCGGGTAAACCCGCGGACTCGGCAACCCAAACCAACCCAACCTAAAATTTACCCGAACCCGGTATGGTACTGGTCTAACCCAACCCAACCCGCATGAACCCATTAGCTTTGTTCGGTTATTGGGTTTTGGTTTACCAACCCGTATACCCATACACCCAACCCGTATACCCGTATAACTACCATTAAGTTGTTTATGCTTTTGTGGAAGAGATATGTTTTCTCAATTTTGATACTATTATTAAGTGCTTCATAGTTCATACTATGAATGAATGAATTTTATATTAAGTGCTTCATACTATAAGTATGAATGAATGAATGAAGTTTGCTACTACTGTTACGTAGCATAGCTTATGACTGAACGAAAGCATTAAACAACGACAACAACAACCAAGCCTTATCCCACTAAGTGGGGTCGGCTACATGGATCAAATTACGTCATAGTGTTCTATCATAAACCACATTTGGATCCAACTCATTGACTTCTAAGTCCTTTCTAATGGTCTATTTTACGAAAATTGGCAGGGAAATAAAATTTAATATTATTTTGTGCAAATAAATATAACCAATTTTTTTTATAATTAAATGGGTACCCGTGAACCAAACCCGGACCAATTCAAAAAAATTGGTTTGGTTCGGTTCGGTTATGGCTATGTAAATGCGGGTTCCATGTTGAACCCAACCCATAGTGTGATCAACGGGTTGGGTAACAGGTTAGGTTAAAACCTACCCAACCCAACCCATGTACACCCCTACGGACACCCATTTGACAACCCCACTGTTGGTGGTAGTTGATGGTGGTCGGTTGGCAACAGAGCTCTTACAATCCACGGCAATCGCCGGTCGCCTCCCATCACTATTAGTATTAAAAAATTATAAAAAAATTTATTTGTATATATTAAATCAATTTTTTGGGAGTCAAATCGGTATCCCGCGTGTATGGGGTGCCATCAAAAAATTACCCAATAACGATATCAAAAATGATATTAGAACACAAACAAAAATGTTTTATGTACACCCAAATTCATTTTGTATCTACCCAATAGCGCTTAGATGAGATGACACGAGTCTTTTCTAGCTTAACCAAGGTCATGGATTCGAATCCAACATTGGGCATGTAGCATGGGAAGATACCCGGTTTACATCACACAAAATATTCATTTTGTATCTTTAAAGAGAAAAATAGAAAGAACAATATGATAGACATGATATATTAGGGATGTGATGTGATAATAAGAGAGATAGAGAGAAAATGAAGTGCTAAGAAAATAGATGTGTTCAATTATAATGACTCAAACATAAAACCTAGCAATGACACCATATTTTTATACCGTTGTTTTTTTTCTTTTTTCAAAGGCCAGATGGGCTATGGTGTCGATGCAAAGAGTCAGTTTTTGTGTTACTTTAACAATCATGAATACTTTTTAGACCATTACTTTCTTCACTCTATATATTTCTTATACATACACTCTATTTAAATTTAAAATCTGAAATGTTTTAACGTACTTTGAAGGTTTTTATTGAGTGTTTATGTCGTTTGAATTTATATATCCGAACTACATAGAACGCACAAGAAATCAATAGAATGGAAAAAAAGAGTCTAATTATTATACGGAGAGAAACATTTGAATATAACTTTTAGACCCAACCCACATAAAAATAATAATTAAATAAGCATATATTTTTTTAAATAATCATACGATGTGTATTTTTATGACCACGTGTTCAAACAATGTGTCTATATCCTTGTACCAATTTTGTTCAACAAATATCTAATAGTATGAACCTTAATGATTAGGGGAGTGCTCTTGGGACATTGATTAAGAAAATAAAAATAGAAATTTTGTATGGCAAACTGGTGAAAAATGATGAATACTTTTTAAAAGTCAAAATATTATGAATTAAATGCAAACTTACTATTTTTGGTTTCCTTAACAACTAAATATTATTGGAATATTGGATTCGGTTACCTGGATATTTCACGGGGTAGTGACCATTTTGTTCAAAAAGGTGTTGATGTAGGAACACAGAGAAAATAGATGCCGGCATAGGCCAAAACAATGCTGCCGGAATATTCCTTCGGTTTGCAACCACAACAGCCCAATATAACAAAGTATCATAAACAATGATAGAAGGAGGGTGATAAAGTTGGTCAAGTAGCTCCTCAAAGGGTGCTTCCATCTTTGTCATGACATCTTCCACAAATGCAGGGTGGTCGCGACTGCGGATCAGTTCAGAGGGAATAACGTTGCGGATCGAGCGTAAGCTTATGTTGTCGGGTTTTGAGTCGGAGGAGATGAAGCTTAGCCATTCTTCAGTAACAACAAAGGTAACATGGATGTTGCTGTTGTTGGAGACAAGGAGCTTGCAGAGGTTCATCATAGGGTTGATATTGCCTCGCACAGGAAAAGGCATTGCCACCATATGGCAGAGGGAAGTTGGTTGTGCTTCCATAGTAATTTTGGGTAAGAAATGTATGGTTTTGATGAGTTTGATACTTTGAGAGAAGATAGACAAAGATGAAGATTGAATCTTGATATTCTTGTTTTTAGTTCGACAGAATTTACAATCTCATAAGTGCATAAAATAATATAGTTATCTTCACGATATACCAACACACACAAAAAACATGCAGGTTAGGACTTAGGGAGATAAGAACGGCCCCATTTTTTTTTTTAACCCCAAACTTTATATATATTATGTATTTGACTTTACCAACTGAGTTACGTTCACAGACCCCATCTAGCCAAACTCCCTTTTCCCAACTTTTGATTAGCAAAAAATAAATAAATTCTCCCCCTACAATAAAAAGAAAAAGAATCATTTTGTGTGCTCATTCAATACCGTAAATATTTTCTTTCATTTTTTTATCTCTCATAAAATACAAATATTTACTGAAGGTGAGAAAAACACAAGAAGGGAGAGTTGAATTGTGTTAGCTTTTTCTTCGTTTTCTCCTACTGAAGTCACTGATCGGAAGCAGTTAAATTACAGCTTCTAAAGTGATGTTCAGATTCTAAATGCAGCAGATAAAAACACACAGAGAGAGAGAGAGAGAGAGAGAGAGAGAGAGAAGAAAGACACAAAGCAATTATACAGGTTCCTTCCACAAACCGGAAGTAGTCTTGTCCCCCTTGCACTTCCAAAGAGAGTTCACTAAAAATTTAATATCTTATTACAAATGCTCACTGCTAAAACTAGCAAGAGACTTCAAACTACTCAAGCACAACTGCAAGAGATTTTATATGCTCCTAAACACAATTCAAGAGACTTCTTTGCTCAAGTACAACTGCAAGAAACTTCTATTCAAACAGAATTACAAAGAAAAATGTTTGAGGTTGAACAGTTGATATACAATCAGTGGTGTTCACAATACAAATCAGATACAAACTTTAAGACTCTAGAATTTCTAAGATATGAACTTTGATAAGAAATTCTAAGTGAATTTTTGATGCAGAACAGTTTCAGCAGAGGTTTGGCGCTATCAAATTGTTGTCGAGTCTTTACAATTCTCTAAGTCTTCACTCCTTTATATAGAGGTATGAAAGAGACGTTGTGAATTGTCAGCACATCAAAAAGAGTCGTTTGAAGCTTTGATCAATCACCAATGATCTTTTTCCTGATATGGTTATTGTCCTATGAATGATCAATTTCAAATTCATTCCAAGTATGAAGGAACATTGGTGCAGGCACAACTGTTATTCTTGTCCTGTAGCAGAGACACAAACTGGGTAGTGGAGGTAGTGGTTATACACTTCGTACAATTGTACTTTGTCAACGCTCTTAAAAAAACAAGCATCCAAGGCCTTCAAATTCATTTAAATTAGCCTTTTTTTTTTTGAAGAAGCTAAACTAACCCCCTCAAATTGGCACCAGAGAGAATCGAACCTGAGACCTTGAGGAGGAGCACACTCCCAGGTCTCAAGCCAATACCACTAGGTCAACCCAAGTGGGTTTCATTTGAATTAACTGTTTCTTTACTCTTCTGGTCTTCTACAATGCTAGGCGTGATTAAAACTTTTGAGCAGCCTTTGAAGCTTTGATTCTTTCATCTTCTGATGATCTTCAGCTTATGGTGATTTTGCTTCTGATGAGGTGCTTCTGATGAACTTGCTTCTGATGACGTCATCACTTCAGGAGCACTAAACTTCAGAAGCACTTTCTTCAGATGCTTCAAGCTTCCTTTACTTTGTTGATTTCATTGCTCTTATTTGTTCTTTCAGAACCTATACTTCAAATAGACACTAATTTTTTTTTGTTTATGGTCTTGCACACTTGGATAAATTATAACATATCCAATTGACAATTTTTAATACCTTGTTATCATCAAAACTCTCAAAAGATAATGTCAAACACATTTTGTTCCAATATTTACAAATAAAAAATATTAATCCACAAATCCTAGGTTAGACATCAAGAATGGGTTCGAATCACCACACATCCACTTATTTGCGAGAGTTTATAATGGTTTTATCATTTCGTTTATTTATATTTCTTCCGATCGGTATTATAAGAGACAATTCAATCATTAATTAATAAAACTTTTTGAATACTTTTACAAATATATCCTCTTAGGGCACTTGTTAAGGATTTAAAAAATAGAAACAATTGATAACTTTTACGTAGAAAATGTTACTTTTTGATGTTTTAATGTGTTGAATATACAAACTCTAAGACAAAATTTTCATTTTAAACCTCTTATCAAGTGCCTTTAGGGCACTTGTTAACATTTCCCCTTAAAAAATTATAAAACATTGAATATACTCACTAATATTAAAAAGAGAAACATTAAATGAAGGATATAAAAGTCTTTTAAACAATAACTACATCTTAAAAGTTGTGACATTTTCTTATAAATATGACCAACAAAATTGTAAAAAAAATTCTTATAACAAAGACTGGAGTCGGGGAGTAAAAAAGAGAAATGCCATTTACAAGAACTATAAGTTCAAAGAGCAGTGGAAAGTTCCTTACTTATTCACCTCAAAACAGGAAAGTTTGTTAACGGGCACTTTATAAGAGGTTTAAAATGGAAATTATGTCTTGAAATTTGTGTATTTAACACATTAAAACATCAAAAAGTAACATTTTTTTATCAATTGTTTCTATTTTTTTAATCCTTAACAATTTAACAATACCAAATTAATAATATTACAAGAAAAATAATTCATACGCAACTTTCTAGACGTTATATATTAATCATGATTATATTTTTTTTAACGTTTTTCATTAGGTCCTCTAAGGTTTCTTAAATATATATCTAGTAATTATCCACCGAATGTATGTTTGAAAAAAAATTTTATATCTGATAAATAACTATTAGATGTGTATTTATGAGACCTTGGAGATATTGGATGTCTAAAGAGTAGCGCCCTAATTTTTTGGCTGGAAAAAAAGACTATCAATATATAAAAAAGGTCTAAGGCCCAGTTAACATAGTCAAATACGTTATATATTGTGAGATTTTCTTTTTGTACCTTCCATTCTTCTTGAACTCTCCCCACTTTCCCCATAACTGATGACACCAAGACTTTTGCCAATAAATCACATTTCATAATCTTTTTTTTTTTTTTAAGGAACATTTCATAATCCTATTGTTTATTTGTTTGACAAGCATCTGAATATAATCCCTAAAAAAAAAAGCATTTGAATATAAATTAACAATTCAGTTTATATAATCTAAATTATGTCAAACTCTCATGACACTAAATTTTAACAACATTGGACTCATTATATTTGACATTTTGGATTATATAAACTTAATGTATAAAATATATGTTTGAAACAAAGAGTAGACAATGTAAACAAAACATAATTGTATGATGAAATCTATTTGCAACACATATTAACACATAATAAAGACACACATCAAATATAACCAAAATATTATAAATGCATAACGAAATATCCAAAAATACAAAGCCATAAACCCTATTGGGTAATACTCCCCCTAGCCCCCCTTCCTCCTACGACGGTACACCATTCATCCTCTAGTCTCTCTAATATCTTGATACGGCAATTCAACTGGATTCCCTGCCACTTCAACTGCAATTTTTACAAAGGCCTTATTCTCATATGGTATAGGAGGGTATCCTAGAGGCGTGTCCAGCATGTACAAATGTGATATCCTCTTATACCACCACATGTAAATCAGTGTTGTATTCCACTCGTACAACACAAGATCTCCTACGTCCTTCGTGACCAACACGTGATCAAGAAAAATTTCATAAGCCTCAGACATCTGATGTCGAGTCACCAGAGGTGAAGTATAGATGGATGTATGCCTAGAAATGGTCCGAAAAAATTCGAACTACCGCAAGATGCACTTTTGGAGATATCAAACCATGCAAGGTTCATATCTAATCTAGCCATAGTAGAGGCTAATGTTCTCGAACGTGTATGACTGGTGATGAGTGATGTAGGCATAACATAATCATAGGGTAGCAGTTGATCTAGGTACTCGTGATAAGGGTATGTGACAATGCGATCCTTAAACGGTGTAAACATCATAACACATGGGTGTCGATCCTCCATGTACCCTTACTCAGAATCCTTGGTCCCAACACTTTAAGACTTGATAAAAAAATGAATGTATAAAAACCAAGCTAAGACCATTCATAAAGTGAGGGTCTTACACTTTAAAACTTGATATCTAACAAATACCTACATTGTAGAGCCAAAAAATGAGTGCGTATTGAAGTGCTTTGTTAAGCACTCTCTCTTTTGGTGGGATTCACTTTTTTTTTAGATTAGAATATTAAAATTTGATGATATAGAGTTTTTTTTATGGGTGATTAACGTGTCTTCCGTTTAAAGAATTTGAGCGAGGTGTTGGATTAGAGAAATTAAAGGTTTATTAAGTGTTATTATTAAAATATTATCAATGAATGATGTATACACATAAAATTCATTTAAATACCTAAATATAGATATATTTGTTGATGGTTGAGTATCGTCTAAAAGCTAGGCACCTGACATTTACCAGAACACTATTGATCGAAGAATATTAGGGACAAGTACAGTTAAAAAATCATCTCAAAACCATTACTTCAAGTTCAAAGCTTTATACATGGGACAAGCACAAAACAACAACATTATTCACCTACCCAGATGCAGGCTAATAAGACATTTTAATAACATTCCCACATTTTGAATTATTAAAATGCATTACACAAAGTAAAGTAAAGCAAAACAAATTAAAAGGGTATTAGTATGAAGACTAATTAAAATGATCTTGGCTTAGCAACAATGGTTGAATGTTTGAGTATGTGCAGACTAAACTGTCCTCCTTTCTCAGAAGTGTCAATCTTTGATTGTCCGGGTGGAGGCAAAAGCTCGAAATTCTGAACCAAACGGCCAATAGTGATACCAAGGATAGGTAAGGCAAGAATAATTCCGGGACAACTTCTTCTGCCAACACCGAAAGGAAGGTACCTAAAATCATTTCCATTAGCTTCGACATGAGACTCTTCCTCCAAGAACCGTTCGGGCCTGAATTCCTCCGGCTTTTTCCAGTGAGCCGGGTTGTTTGCGAGCCACCATGCATTGACCAATATCTTGCTCTCGGCTGGGATATCGAAACCATTGAGCTTTGCATCATGAAGGTTCATGTGTGGGACGAGGAGTGGGATCGCCATTCGTAGACGAAGTGTCTCTTTGATCACAGCTTGTAGGTAAGGTAGCTTGTGAAGATCCGGCTCAGTTACTTGGTGTCCTGGTCCAAGAACTCTGTCCATTTCTTCCCTTACTTTGTTTTGGATGTCTTGGTGGTTCACTAGCTCAGCAATTCCCCATTCAATTGACCATAGTGTTGTTTCAATTGCTGTTTAAGAAACATAATATTAGAATAGAAAATGACATAAGAACTATAGGTATAATATAAAGAGCTATTTTATTTTATTTTTCTTTCATATATACGTTAAGTGTACAAGAACCCTATAAATAAGTACATACCTCTTAATTTATTTTTTTATTAAAGTTTAGGTTTCAACGATATTCTTAAATATTTCATGCTTATCCATCTAGGCACTAAAGCACGACTATACGAAAAAGTTCAAGATCCACATAATTCCTTTTCTTCTCGTAACTTCTATTATAATCTAATCTAAACCAAAAGTCCAAAACAATCAAGTAATCAACATGTAACTTCATGGGAGGCAGTTGCACCAACCAAATTTGGTGACCCACCATTTTATTGGAAGGTAGTAGGTGCACCAATAAAATTTGGTGGCCACGATATATTAGAGTCATCACATCAACTTGATAATTGTTTTCTCTGAAAGATTCATCAACTTGATTTTATTAAATAGAATTAGTTTGACTATAATGGATTTGATCTAAATAATTCATATTTGAGTACATTTTTATAAATTATATTTTTAATTGTTTTTACTCTAAAAGCAAATATCATGACTACTATAAATTTTTCAATTCGACACAAATGTTATATTTTATCACTTTCAGTCAAAGTGATATTTAAAAGTAAAACCAGTTTGACTACATCAAAAACACCAATATTTTTACCAAAATATGTCTTTTAAAGTTATTTAGCACAAATAAAATATTACTTCGATCAATAAATAATTTCAAGTCAAAAATTCTTTTACCTTTCATTGAAACACTCACCTATGTAAAATAATTAATGATGTAAAGAAATAATTGACAAAAAGAATAGTTGATGAAATTTTAGAGTTTGAAAATGACTTATAAATTGCAGAAAAAAATCAGAAAATGACAAATAAAAATGAACATAAGGATAAGATTTTAGTGATAGGAAAAACAATTAAAAACACACTTTTATTTATATAAAAGTAATCAAAACAAGAAAACGAATTTCCCTTTTACTTGCAAGCTTATAAAAAGACACAAAAGTGTTTAAAATTTGACCAAACTGTGTCTACACGGCACGCACATACAACAAAAGAGTTGAATGATAGTTAGATCGAGTCCCAATATAGATCCAACCAGTACCTCAAAACTGAAGGAGTCAACATCAAAATACTATTGCAAGTTAGCAAGAAGAATGAGTCCTATGGCCCCATGGCCATACTGATTCTTTAAGAAAAAGAATGGGCTGAAATGTTATTTATCATTCACCTATTCCTCTTTCTTTATTTATTAATGATTAATGGCTCATTGCAAAATCTACGTGTCCATTTTTCATGCTTTCATATCTAAAAGTATTTCCAACACTTAAAAGTTTTTAATCTCTCAATATTAATATTTTTAGGGATTATTCACAACCACCAACAACTTACTTATATACATGAAGGGGTTCAATTTTGTGTATAAACCTAACATTCTTTTCTTTTCTTTAATGGAAGCGGACATTCACATTCAAA
This sequence comes from Medicago lupulina, assembly GCA_958299785.1. Taxonomy (NCBI): domain Eukaryota; kingdom Viridiplantae; phylum Streptophyta; class Magnoliopsida; order Fabales; family Fabaceae; genus Medicago; species Medicago lupulina. The sequence goes on from OY283145.1 coordinate 53,633,306, forward strand.
TTGTTAGTGGAATGGAAAGTCGGCTATGATCAGGCATTATTTAATAAAGTGTCTTATAAATCGGTGCTCTTACGGCATTGATTAAACATACCATAACAGAGATTTATTACCATAAAATGTAGTTGTTTTTGACATTATTATCAATTAATTACACAATTTTAATGCATTAACTATTATATAAATTCATTTTTCATATGTTAGCATTTCCCTTTAATAAAAATGAAAATTAGGTCCATGACTACATTCTGACAATACATCCACCTTCTTGTCAGATTAATTATTATAATCATTATTTTAGTTCAATATATTTGACTAAAATCCGATTCTAGTACCCTTTTAATTATTATTTCAAATATTAATAGAAAAAGTAAACTAAAGCATAAATCATGTAACACTACCTTAAGCAAAAAAATATCATGTATAGCACTACATTTCCTTTTGTAAAGGGATAAGAAAATAAAAAGCATATCTTACCAGCAACATTGATGTTCTCAACAATGTAAAGAACGTTGTCATCATTGATCTCTCCCTTCTTTTGAGCATCCAAAATGTGATCAATAGCACATTTTAGTCCATCATTGCTCGAGGTGCTCTTGGTGCTTTCAAGCTTCCTGTTAACATAATAATAATTCCAATTTAATTTAATTTAATTTATTAGCTATAACAACAATCATCCCAAGTAAGTGCCAAGTGGGTGTTTCAAATAAATTATTCAGAATTTGACTCTTTCATTCACCTCTTTAAATGTTATTAAAATAATCAATCTCCTACTAAATCAAGAAAAAAATTCAGAAGAGTTGGAATTCACAATCAATCCTAATAAGGACTAAGTGAAATTGTACCCAAAACAAAAGATGTAAAAGAAAATTCAATTTTGTCAAAAAAAATATAGCTTGTCATGTTAGGAATGAGACATGTGGTTGGACACAAACCAAGAATGAAAAAAGGATAAAGAGCAAAAAAACATGGATATTCACAAAAGGAAAAAAATCAAAAAGCAATAAGAAGAAAAAACTTACTTTCTCTCATCAACGAAATAGTCTTTGAAAAGCTGCAACCTACGATCTTTAACCTCTTTACAAACCTTCAAATAGCCTTTCAAAAAAGGTCTCAAAATAGGAATAAAATCACCATAGTTATAGTCAAAACTTTGAGCCAAACGACTCCTTTCACCATTCAAAGCTTTCAACTTGACAAATAAAGGATCTTCTTCACTCTCAAATCTTCTATCAAACATAATCCTATACATTATATTATACATCATCAACTGTAACCTCTTCCTTATAACAATCCCACCAACACTCGCTTCGGCGTTGTTTTTGACATCGTTAACAACACTCTCCGTTTCAGACTCCCAACCATGACGGTATTGTTGAACAACCTTGTTTGTGAAGAATGGTACTGTCATGATTCTACGCATTTTACGCCAATGTTCGCCGTAAACAGTGAACACCATGTCTTGTCCTTTACCAGTGAAGATATCGAAAACTACGTTACGTGTACGTGATCCGAATTCAACACCTTGTGTGTGGAGGACTTCTTTGGCGAGTTCTGGGGAAGAAACTACGACTAGGTTACGTTGGCCCATACGTAGGAGGAAGATTTCGCCGAAGCGTTTGGCGTAATCGGTGAGGTTACGGTGGTTGAGATCATCTCCGACTTGAAGCCAGTTACCGAAGATGGGGACTGGGATTGGACCTGGTGGGAGTTTGAAGCGTTTGCCACGGAGTTTTGAGATTGTGACGGCGATTGTGGCGGCGATGAAGAGGGCTAAAAGGGTCTTTTCAAGGAGGAGAAGATCCATTGTTGTTGTTGTGGAGTGTGTGTTGTGTTTTGAGGGTAATGGAAATGGTAGGAGTGGTTGTTGGGTTTTTATAGAGAGGTTTTGATTGATGATGTGTATGGGTTTTTGGTTAGGTGGAATTACTGTAGAGAGTTAGGTGGGGTTTGTGGCCTTCGTGTGTGTTGTCTTTTTTTGTTTGTAGATTAAACTAAGAATTGCATTTTCATCTGTCATCGAGTTAATGGTTCATGGTTGGATGCTCTTTCTCTGTAAAAACTAATTAATTAATTAATTAGGTTTAAATATGATTTTCTTCCCTATAATTTGAATCCGTTTTGATTTTCGTCCGGTAAAAAAAAAGTTTGAAAAACATTTCTGTAAAAACAAAAATGTTTGAAAAAGGTGCCTGACCCCACATTTTTGATGATATGGCATGGAGATTGCCACATGACAGTTGCTGACTGTGCAACTTCTGCCACGTAATTAAAAAATTAAAAATATTTTTAAAGTTTTGAAAATTATTTTTTTAAATTAAAAAAATCTGAAAATAAATTTAAAAATCCAAAAAAAAAACTGTTAAAATTAAATTTTCGACCATTATTTTTTTTTAATTTGAAAATTATGTTTTTTTCTTCATATTTAAAAAAAAATAAAAAAAATCATTTCATTTTTTTTCGAAAAGTTATTTTCAGAAATTTCAGATTTTATAATTTTAAAAAGAACTAATTTTTTTTTTAAAATTATATAATAAAAATAATTTCAGAAAATTATTTTGATATTTTTAAATTTATTTTCAGAATTTTTAAAATGTTTTTTATATTTTTAAATTTTTTTCGTATTTTTAAATTTTTAAAATTTATTTTCATATTTTTTAATTTTAAAAAACAATTTTCAGAATTTAAAAAATATTTTTTAAAATTTAATATTACGTGGCAAAAGTTGCATAGTCAGCAACTGCCATGTGGCAAAAACCATGCCACTTCAACGTTTTGGTGGGGCCAGAGACCTTTTTCAAACAAATTTTTTTTTAAAAGGATGTTTTTCAAACTTTTTTTTTTACAGGGACAAAAATCAAAACTGGCCTAAATTACAGGGACGAAAATCATATTTAAGCCAATTAATTATTGTGTTATGTTTGGGATTTTTAAGTATAACTTTTTTTTGACAAAAAAGTATAACTTTATCAAAAAAAAAAAGTATAACTCACTTTGTGTGGACTTAATATCCACTAATATTCATTTAACATCTAATTTTATTTAGAGATTAAGTAGTTCAACTGGTCTAAATTGAAAGAAGAGAGTTAAGGTTTTGAATTCAAACCCCAAAACAAATGAATAAATGTTAATCTAACATACTAAGGATTAACATTTATCATTTGAAAAATAATATTAATATTAATATTAAATGGGTGGTCATATGATTCTCGTAAAGTCTGTCATGTCTTATTTTACGATCTATTTTTTTTCCTTCTTCAAAACTCACACAAGTATAATATCCTCTAATGAATCTCAATTAAAACACTCTTTTTTTTGGCGGGGTTGGGGCGGTGGATATTAGTAAAATTCTGGGGTAAATTGGAATTCTATTTGTTTGGAATAGAAGTATGAAGGTTTCATGAAGATGTAGGATTTTAATATTGCATTGTTAGAAAAAAATAGTGTTGGTGGATATGGATGGGTTGTGGTATAAAGTGTTGATGGCGAGGTACAATGAGGAGGGATAGAGGTTGATGGGGAGAGATAGGAATGGGTCTGAGTGGTGGAATGAGTCGGCAAAGGTAAAGCACAAATTGGTTTAGGGATCAGAAGTTGGTTCAATGTTAATGTTTGACGGGAGGTAGGCAATGGGTGAATACATTTTTTTTGGACGAACCCATGGTTAGGCGGGGTCTCTTTTAGGGATAGGTTTAGACGGATGTTTGATTTGGCCGTTGTTCCTTGGATAATGTTGGCAGACATGTTTTTTTTTTAAGTTGGGGTGATGTGGGAGAGGTTTGGAAGTGACATAGGAAATTGTTTGTTTGGGAGAAAGAGTTGGTAGGGGAATGTCGTGGTCTTCGTGTAACACCCCGTTTCCCAAAATGACGTAATAATAATATTAACAGTAAAACATAATCAGAGTTATCAACATTCCACGGAGCATTACACTACTTTTTCAAATTTCGTTTAAATAGAATATAAAAACTATTTAAATACATTAACACATTTCATCATATTAAAATTCTGCAGCGGAAAATCTTTAATTGGAAATCATATTCAACAACTACATCATATCCTTGGCACTAAAGGCCATCAACATGGTAAAATTATTCAACAATTAAATCTCAACAACATCTTCTTCAAAAGAAATGATACATAAAGGAACGCAAGACAAGACAACGATTCCCCATCCCTACTATGTATCAGAGCCCTAGACGCAAGAGCCAACATCACTAGTCTTCGCTACCTGCACTTGCCCACGAGGCGGCAATTCCAGCAGAAGGGGTGAGTTCACAAATCAAAAGTAATATACAAATATATGAATCATCAAAGTAAATCGAAACAACAACAATTCATAACAACTATCATCAACAACATCATCAATGTCATCTCAACTTTATAATTTAAATTCATCTTTGATTAACATCAACAACAACAACGCTTGTGGCGACATCTCACCAACAACAATTACAACAGGACAACTCACTCCTACAACTAATGCAAGACTCCATCAACATCTAATGCATTATGCATGTGGTACCATACTACGCGCGTTGAATGCTAAGCATTCCAGGGCAATAAGCCCCCAACAGTTTGGATGGTTAAAGCATCCCAGGGCAATAAGCCCCCAACAGGTGAATGATAAACATTCCAGGGCAATAAGCCCCCAACAGGTGAATGATAAACATTCCAGGGCAATAAGCCCCCAACAAATACAAATGAGTATGAATGACTCTATGGTGTATATCTGCATACAACCCAACATCTTAATGGAGCATATCAGCATGCAACCAACAACAACAACAACTTAGGATACCCTCCCCAACTGGACAATACCACTCAACATCAACAAGGCAACTCAACTTAGCAAGTATGATTATTTGCACAGAAGCATACATAATTCCATCTTAATCATCTTCATAATATAGTTTTTACCATCTAAACAATTCTTAATAAATCTAATAAACAAGTTAGGAAGCTTAGGTTTGGGTTTGGAACACTTAGAAAAATCACACAAAATGGTCGTTCAGGACCAAATTCGCTTAAGCGAAGCACGGTTCGCTTGAGCGAGTCAAATGACGAAAGTCTGGGTGTTCATCGCTTGGGGCTCGCTTGGCGTTCGCTTGAGCGACGCTCACATACAACAGGTTCTGGGCGGATTTCGCTTGAGCGACGGGAATTTCGCTTGAGCGAACCAAATGACGAAAGTTAGATTCTTGTTCGCTTGGCGCTCGCTTGGCGCTCGCTTGGGGTTCGCTTGGGGTTCGCTTGAGCGAGCGGGCAAAATTCTGAACTGGGCACAAAAAGGTGTCTCTCGCTTGAGCGACGGCTGGCTCGCTTGAGCGAGAGTTCATCTGGGCAGAATTCTCAACTACGGTTTCCTAACCCTTTTTCATCCAAAAACCCAATTTTGATCCCCCAATTACCCAAAATGAATTAGAACAATGTTTATGGGTTCACTACACATCAAAACAACAGAAACATCTCATAGAAACATCATCAATCATACATAATTCATGAACAATGGCATTTTTCATATTCCTTAAACCTAGAACAACAATCACCAATTTCAATCTATTTTCATGAAAGCATATACATATATATTAACAATTGAATCATAAACCCACCCTTACCTTAATTCAACAAATTCCTACAGCAATTGGACAGGTTCTCTCTTCCTAGCTCTTCCCTCTTGGTTCTTCTCTCAAAAGCTCTTGTTTTCCTTGTTTTACTGATACGTACAAAATGTTTCTTTCCTTACTGGTTTTCTCTTTTCTTTCTAACAAAGCATAACTCCTTTTTTTTCTCTTTACTCCCTCACTTAATTTCCTTTTAATTCCTCATTAACCCTCCTTAATTCTAATAATTCTAAATAACTATTATTCTCCTTAATTCAAAATAATATTATATTACTCCTAATTCACTTAAATAATAAAAATCATTACTAATTTTCATATGATAAAATATAATAAAATAACAAACACCAATAATTCATATAAATCAACATAAATAATTTTAAAGCACATAAAACACACAAAAATCAACTAAAATAAATAAATAGCAACTAAGGCGTTACACTTCGTCTCAATTTTTTTTGCAGGTTGACGTATCAAATCATTGAAAATGGAGGTTGGACTCGGTAACAGACTATTCAGTTAGAGGCACTTATAAGTTTTTGACAAATATTGAACATTATGATCGTTCTGTTTTTTCGGACATAAATTGGCATAAGAAAGTTCCTTTGAAAGTGTCCTTATTTGCTTGACCTCTTCTTCATGATCGACTTCCTACAAAAGACAACTGATTCAAAAGGGGAATCATTCATCATAATTCCCAATTTCGTGTGCTTGGTTGTGGTCCTATTGAATTGGTTCACCATTTTATTTTATTTTTTGTAATTTTTTCGGCACTATTTGGCATCATGTTTGTCAATATTCAAGCATCTGATCCTTTTATTCGGTTTGTTCAATCAACTGGCAACTTTAAATCTCAGTGTTCGTTTTTGTAGCTAATTCGGTTCTTCATTGTCTAGGCAATTTAAAAAGAAATGAATAGTGTACTTTTTAATATAAGGAAGACTCAATTTATTGGTCCTATACAATATAAAGTGTCTTTTTTATTGGTTGCTAAAAGCAATCTTGTGTATGTGAGTTTATAATGGCTTTGTCATTTCCTCTATCTAAAAATAAATAAATAAATAAAAAGGCAATTTATACTTTTGGTATCAAAAAGTATCAAATTTGGTGGTCTAGTCGGAGTTGGATAATACTTGTCCTTTTCTGCTTCTGGTTTCAGTTTTGTAACTTTATGTTAAAACTCGTAGTGTTTTACTTATGCAAATTTTCTCCTAGGTAAAACTCTTTTTCATTGATGATATATCTATTTTACACTCTTCAAATAAATAAATAATAATAATCTATGACATTTATCAAATCACTGTTTGTATCCCTTCTCTTTCAAAATGTAGATTGAATTTGGGTCATCTATTAATCATTTTCCTTAATTAAAATCCAATATAAAAAGTTCTTTTTTTTTACAAGAAATGTATAAAAAAATCTTACAAAATCCAATATAAAATCATAACCGTTAAATTATTAAAAAATTAACTTTAATCAAATTGATTTTAAACATCACACATCCATGATTTGTTGACGATATAAAAAGTTTTATAATAATTTTGCATCAAAATTAATTAATTTTTATTTAAAATATATTTTATTTTTTTAACTTTTGTCTTTGCAGGTATTTTTTTTAATTATAAAGTGTATAAAATTGAAGAGCATTTCATTGAAAACTTACAATCCCTCAAAAAAAAATTTGAAAACTTGCAAATTATTAAATACAAAATTATTGAATAATTATTCCTCATATATCCCATGTTTTTAGAAATTTAAGATATTTTTATTTAAAAAAAAAGAAGTTTAAGATATTCGTACATAGATTAAGAAAATAGCTAACACATTTTGTACTATAATTATGAAATCATTTAATTATCATATATATGTAGAAAAAATGTTACTTTTTCTAATAAAGTAAAACTATTTTTTGACAAGTAAAATGTTAAATTATCATGTTGAAATTCATTATTTATATTTGATTTTTGAAATTAATCATATAAGGGTCAAACAATTAGTACAATTAACTTTTTGGTTATTGTTTTATGAGATTGCCTAATTTTAAAAATTCAAACATGATAATTGTTTAATGTTGACAGTGAAAATAATTTTACACCGACAATGCATCAAAATTACTTCACGCATCAATATTTTTAATGCTTATGAGATTACCTAGATATAAAAATGTCAAATAATATTAATTTAAGAAAACCAACTTAAAAAGGATAAAATATAATCCATCCGTTTCAGAATACTTGTCGCTTTTGATGAAATTACACATACAAAAAAATCAAATAAATTTTTTTATTTTTAATGAAATTATTTACGTTTTTTCTACAATATCCTTACTCATTTATTATTTCATTATATTATTTCTCTCTACAATAATAGATAAGGATATTATTGATAAACCAATAATTAATTTTGCATTGAAACTTGAAAGTGGCAAATAAAGTGAAACAAAATTATTCTTCAAAAACGACATGTATTGTGAAATAAATGGAGTAAAATTTAAACTTAAATAAATAAGAGAAATGTTGATTGCACTTCTTAAGTACTTTTTTTTATTAAAAGTTGTGTATTGATTGTATTAAAAATTGTAATAGTTGATTTTTTAACATAATAATTATTAAATTTGAAATACTTAAAAGTATCATATAAGTACTTGTTACAAGACCCAATTAATAAAGTAGATTGGTGAAAGGGAACTTCTATGGTACACCCGTAAATTAAGGTGTACTGATACTTCTACTTTAAAAATCATTAAATTAACTATTATTTTTATGGAACAACGAGCTATTTGTTGATATTTATATTTTAAAAAATGTCATTTCATAAGAAAAAACATCATTTCATTGTTTATAAAAATCATACTAATTTTTTTTACATTTTATTGTAAAACATAATCAAAATTCTCTACTATGAGTACTAAAAGTTCATAAAAATTAAATTTTATTTTGTTTTATTTTTGGTAAATAAGATTTAATTATAGGTGATAGAAAATAATTTTTCTCTTCAAAAAATAACATATTTAACTATTAATTTATTGATTTGGTGTACTAATACACTTAAATTTATAAATATACCATAAAATTTGCTTCGGTGAAATAATTTTGTCCAACTAATTAAAGATGTGAGAACGGGGAGTTTGTGGTAGGAATAGTGATGGGTTAGATGACGCTGACTTTTTGGTGGAGAAGTGGTCATAATGGTAAGAGCAAAAATGAAAAGAAATACAGAGAAAGGTTGTCATTCATGTGTTCGTGCGACGGTCCACGTTGTCCTTTTGCATGTAGTAGGTAAGAGGGGTTGGTGGCTGCCAAAGCAAAACTAAAAAATGTGGCATATATTATAAGTTTTTTTTTTTTTTTCTGACAGAATGTATGTATACACTAAAATTACTTACGCAAAATTAATATATTATAAGCCACTAGGACTGTAATGATTATTATAAAATTTATGGTTTTAAATGTCAACATTTTTCATCATCAAAGTAATATTTATAATATTTAGTCTAATGAACCCCTCAAAAAATAAAATTTAGTCTATCCTTAAAAAAATAAAAAATTAGTCTATCAAGTTGAGATGCGCTGTACGTATCAAGTGGTACTCCTGGGATATATTTTTTAATTTTAGTTTTTATAAATTATCTTTATATATTATTGTTAACTTTTTTTTGGTGTACGACAAAGAAGGGAGACATCAGATGATGAATTCAAATGTTTAATAAGTTAAATATATTGTTCGATAAAATTTAAATTTGATTCTTGAGTTAAACAATTACCAACCAACATTGATGTTGTATATTTAGTTTTTTGTCATTTGTTTTGAAGGAATGTTTAGATTTTTTATTTTTTTTTTATCATTGTTAACATCAGCATCATTGTCATTAGGTCAAATATATTGTCTGGTTAATTTAAGTTAGATGTTTATAATTAGTTAGTTATTTACGTTTTTTTTAACAAGTTGTCCTTTAATATATTTTTGTTAAAATTTGGTCACTTAAGTCATAAAATACTTACATATTTACCATGTATTTTATCCAGCTTCATTAAAAAGTGTTTATGAATTATTTAACATTGAAATGATTATTGGATCAGGGGAGGAGGGTAAAGCTAGGAAGTGGAGACATAAGTTATTAGCTTGGGGGGAGGAGCAAGTTAGGGAGTGTTGTGATTAATTATCTAATATTGTTTTACAACCTAATATTCATGACATGTGGTTTTTGAATTTACATGCTTACAACAAATACAATGTTAAAAGTGTTTATAATTATTTATTGTCGTCGATTAACATTACGGCAGCTGATCACACAAATGTAGTTTGAAACAAGGGGGTCCCTTTGAAGGTTAGTCTTTTCGCTAGGCTTTTGCTTCGTAATCGCCTACTTATAACTGATAATTCAATTAGGAGACACGTTCTTCATCCTAATGCTCAGGCCTCAACTTTGTACAAGCGGGTGTGGCACTATGGAGGATATTATCATTTATTTCTTTCTTGCAATTTATTTAGGAAAGTTTGGCTAGGTATCTCTAATTGGCTTGGTTTTAGTACCGTGCACCTTAAACATGTGGCAAATCACTTTCTTCAACTTGAAAATTTAGTCTGGTTTCCACAAAGCATTTGTGTAACTTTTTAACGTACTCATTTGATTAACATGTGTGCGTGATTTGGTGTGAAAGAAATTTTCGGCTTTTCGTCAAAAAGAGGAATTATTACAACAAATTCTCAACAAAACTAAGTTACAATCTTCCTGGTGACTGAAAACGAAACACATTAATTTTCCTTTTAACTATCATCTATGGTGGTTGATCTTTTAAATTGTTTAGGAATCACCTTGTAATGAGGTTGCTTTGACCTTTTTTTCCCTTCTTTTTATTTGACTTTGTTGTATGCTGATGTAATTTGACTTTTTCATCCTGGTTTTTTTGGCACCCCTTGTGCTTAAACTACCAAGACTTCAGTTAATATAATCCATTTTAACATCTTCAAAAGGAAAAAAAACATTGAGATGATTATCAAACATGATTACGTAATCACACTTTCTTCTTGTTGTTTTTGAATTCAAGAATAATTTAACGGATAAATATTTCAGTAACAATATTATAAATAAAACAATCGATCAATTTTGTTTCAAATCAAGACAGAATAACCAAATGATATATTTAATTTATATTATAGACCAAATATATTATTTTTTGAACGAACCTTAAAAATTAATATTTTCTTACATTCAAAAGCGGAGAGAGTACTACTCTTTTAAAACCTCGTGTATATTACACAAATCCCCTCAACTTAACCAATCATAATGGCTTAATTATAAGTTCTATTTTGATAACCCACGTCACTTGATCTGATAGTGTAGATTTAGCGCTTTGAAGTGTGTTTCTCTCTATCAAAGTTTTCATAAAAAAAATGTGTTATTTTGACTTTGTTATAGCTTTTAATAAATTGCTATTAGAAAAATGTATGTTGAGATGATATAGTTAGGTGTGCATACACGTCGGTAGATTGGGATTCAATGAATAATAATACACTTAATATGATCAAACATCCCTTTTTTTGTATGTAAACCCTATTTAACCTAACCAAATTAGGAACGAGTTGGATGGGTTAAGTAATTGAGCATGGCCCTGAAAACTCGTTTGTGTAGCATAAGCTATAAAAAATAAATGAAGAAAACATACAAGGGGTCCAAATTTGTAATGATTTTGAATCCATCTTCATGATATCTTTTTTTTTTTTTTGCCGGTGAAGCTTACGGGCAAATTTAATATCAAGAAACAATTTTCATTTTTGCTTTTAATAGTAGAAGTTCGAGAAATCAAATTGAAGTAGAAAAAAAAAAGAATTCCCTCTACAAATTTTAAACAATGCCACCACAACCATAACAAGAAAGGCCCTAATAATTGCATTCATCTATATTGAGACCTGCGTTTATTACAATTAGGAATAGGTGTGAGTGTGCTGTGAAATGATTTGAGTTTGGCCAAGAGCCAATAATATGGGTTCACAATATTATCACCGAAAGCGTATTTATGAGAGAAAATACTTTATACATACATTTGAGAATGTTTAAATTAAACAATGCACATGACATATCAAAATTCTCTATACATACATTTAAGAATGTTTAAATTGAACAATACACATGACATATCAAAATCAAATACAAAAGAAAAGTTACATGTGGCAATATAATGTTAAATCACACAAATCATACTTCAATCACAAAATTTAAGACAGACATTTTTTTAATGACACAATTTATGACATATTAAAGTAACAAAATATAACTAAAAGTCAAATAAAAATCTTCAACAACAAAAATTTGAAAAATAATCTAAATAAATATTTATATAAAATGACATAATTTCAAAATAAAAAAAATGGAATTATAATTTATTAAATCTGGAAAAATAGTTTTGTTTTTAATTATGATATAATATCTATTTATTTGAATAAGACATATTTTGCACTAATTAAAAAATCATAATCTCAGAAGATTACATTGCTTCTTGCATATGAATTTTTATTTTTATTTTGTCAAAATAAAGAACTAAAATTGAAACGGTCTTAGGAACAAAACATTAAAAAAGTACAAATAAAGAAATCTTGTATGCATATTAAACAATATGAGAACTACACATGACACAATATAATATAGATTATTCACATATGCCTAGGAATGGCAATGGGTACCCAATGAGTAGGGTATTAGAGTGTCCATCCCCATACTCGTATTTGTAAAAAATACCCGTACCCGTGCCCATACCCTCGTGGGCAACAACTTTACTGCCCTTCCCCATACCATATGGGTACCTAAGTGCCCATACCTGTACCCATTACCCGCACTTTAACTATGAAAAGACAATAAAAACATCACTATTGAAATAAAACTATGGTCCATATTTTTTAAAATTAACTTATAAAATAATATGAATCGTAGTATTTAGTCAAATAAAAAACATCTAAAATATCCTTAAGAAATTGTACACCGGCATGATGACGCTGATATTGTATTAAGTATAGTTTTTTTAGTTTAGGTTTAGGTTTTGGCTTAAATATCTAAATAAGTTAATTAATTATTCACCAAAAATAAATAAATTATTTATGATATTATATAAATATGTATTGCGGGGTTGCGGGGCTGGACACTATAGTACCCTTACTCGTGCCCAAACCTATGAAAGCGGGGTTTTACTCTACCCATTGTGGGTATTTTTTGCGGGTATCCATAGGGCCTGAGTGTAACACCCCGTTTTCCCAGCATAAAAATTTCTCAAAATAATAATCAGAGTTTCACAACTTAAACGGAATACTACATTTCTTAAAAATCACAATGGAATAAATAATAATTTATCCTTCAAAATATTTCAATCAAATCTTAAATCACTTCGCAGCGGAATTTATTTCAAAAATCTTAAAAACAACTTTGGCACGAAGGCCTCTACGTAAAATCTCATCAAATTCTTTAATATCATGTTCATAAAATCTCATAGTTTAATACGTAAAGAATAGAAAACATAAGCAAAGTTCCCCATCCCGTTACGTATCAGAGCACCTAGACACGTGAGGAGTCCACTCACATCAACAGCTAGTCCTGGAAATCTGCACTTGCCCACAAGGCGGCAATTCCAACAGAAGGGGTGAGATTTCACAAACATTAAACTTAAGCATATAATTCATCAATTTACAACTAACAACTTAAAACATCAATTAATCACATAATCTTCAACAAGTACAATCATAAAGCAACTCATCATAGTTCATCATATTCATCAACATATATAATCTCAAACAACTCATCATAATCATGTATAGAAACGTCTTAGCATCATCAAATTCATCATATAGAAAACAACATCAAAATTCATCATATAGAAAACATCATCAAAATTCATCATATAGAAAACATCATCAAATTCATCATATAGAAAACATCATCGCATCATCAAGTTCATCATGTTAAACAACAAATGCATTCACAATTATTTCATCAAGACTCTTCTTCAACAACTCAACATCTTAGACACCTTAGACAACTCGACACGACTATGCAACTTCTTAACATCTTGACATCTTAACAACTTATATGCATGTGGTACCATCCAGGGCATAAGCCCCCATCGCTAAAGGTCAAATAGGACCTGTCTGGCATCAAGCCCCCATCGCTAAGGTCGTAAAAGGACCTGTCAGGCATCAAACCCCCATCGCTGACTATGCTATGCAACAACATGACTCAATGCAACGACACGACTCAAATACAACGACATCATCTCAATACCACAACAACAACTTCATAATTCAATATTAAATCAACCATAAAAGATTCATTAATCATAAATAACTTCATCATATAACTCATGCACAATCAATTAAAGAAAGAATTGCATATCAAATTACAAGTACTGAAATGATAATTCAATTACCAGCAAATCACATATTCATATCAAAACTCAAATCATAATCAAAACAATTCAAAACAGCACAAGTAAACAACTTAGAAAATATGGAACAGCCTAATCTCATGGTTCTAACCTTAAAACTAATTATGATTATCAATCTTATGAATTATCTAAGGTATGTGCATCAATTTTGCATCACTTAAACCGTTAAACATCATTAAACCATTAAATTCTCTCATAACCCTAATTCTCAAAAACTCTCAAAACTACACCTAATCATGCTAATTGCAATTTCAGAAATCATATACTTAATTTTAATGAGAGTTAGTCTCACCCTTACCTTAATTCAGATGAACAAAGCTTACGGAACAAAACAAAAGTGATGAAAACACCCAAATATACTGCTGCAGTGCGAGACAGTTTTCTCTTAACTCCGACCTTGTTTCGACGATCCGAACGGTGAAAAGGTAGACCCAGGTGTTGTGAACCTTGTGTCCAAAATTCGTCACGATCCAACGGTTAACGAGTGAGAAATCGCTGTTTTACTGAGGCAGATTTCAGAAAAACGGGAATTGCTTTCTCTCTTCTCTTTAGTGGCTACTTTTCTCACAAAAACTGTTTTTACCTTAAAACTATTCTAACCAAGTTTCTCCTATTTATATATCTCTTCTCCTCTATCTTATTTACTCTTATCACCAAAAACTACTCTCTTCCCTAATATCTTAATAATAATAATAATACACCAAATAACAAATATATTTCTATACTAGATAACATATATATATCCACACAAAATAACAAATATATTTCTACATAAAATAACAAATATATTTTCAAACCAAATAACAAATATATTTTTATAACAAATATATCTCTACATAACAAACATATTTCTATAACAAATATATCTCTACATAACAAACCTATTTCTATAACAAATATATCTCTACATAACAAACATATTTCTATAACAAATAACACAATATTTCTACACCAAATAACATATATATTTTAATATAATATGCTACTAAAACACCAACACATAACACAAAAATAACACACATCACCATAAATCAAATAAATTATTTAAAAAGACTCTAAACTCAATCAAATAATTAAATAAATAAAATAGTTCAAAATGGGCGTTACACTGAGTCCAACTGCCATCCCTGCATATGCCACACACTACCACAATGATATTGATCCACAATTATGAAAATGATCATTGAAAAACATAATTATTTACCGTATTAAATGATAATAATAAGGTTAGAAATGAAAAACATAACTTTTTTTTGATACATCGACTTTATTTGAAGAAAAATTGCATAAATGTTACATTTCAATTTCTTTCACCACTTATACAAAATTTAAATTCAAAACAAGTGATGATAAGTTGAATTGAATCTTTTTTTTTTTGACAATAAAGTTGAATTGAATCGGTACTCCATTTAATAATTCACTATAAACCATGAATTTGACTAATACATGATACATAAAAATAATTACAAAACATATATTTATCATTGATAAAGATATAAAAAAACAGAACAAACATTTGTCGCTAATATATAAAATACACCTGACAAAAAGTTTGTTTTTGAAAAATATTTTAAAAAATAGAACACAAATATTCATCATTGGTACAAAAACACATGACAAATAGTTTTCATTGACGAATAGAAAAACACGAGATAAATCTTTGTTACATAAAAAATACAAGACAAATATTTGCCATTGATAAATATATAAAATATAGAGGTGATGCATTTTTCAATGATAAATAAAAAAAATGAGATATGTATTTATCACAAATAAATATGAAAAAAAATCATGGGATAAAATATTTGTCTGTGATGCATAAAAAATACGAGATAAAAAATTTTCTTTGAAAAATAAAAAAAAACGCGAGAGAAATGTTTGTTATTGATACATAAAAAATACAAGACTGATATTTGTTCCTGATACATAAAAGAATGAAACAAATAATTTGCTTTGAAAATATGTTTTGAAAAAGCACAAGACAAATATTTGTTAAGAAAAAAGAATAAAAGAATCACATCATATATATTCATCATTGATACAAGAATCACATGACAAATAGTTGTCAATGACGAATAGAGAAACACGAGTCAAATATTTGTCATTGATACATAAAAAAGACAAGAATAATATTTGTTCATGATACATAAAAAAGAATGTGAAAGAAACACTTTTCTTTGAAAATATTTTTTTTGAAAAGAAGCACATGACGAAAGTTTGTTACTGGAAAATATTAAAAAAAGCAAAACACAAAAATTCATCATTGGTACAAAAATCACGAGACAACACAGTTCTCATTGATGAATAAAATAAACATGAGATAAATATTTATCATTGATACATAAAAAAAAAATACGAGCCAAATATTTGTCACTGATAAATGTAAAAAAATAGAGGGGAAGTATTTTTCTAATATACATAAAAAAATGAGACACATATTTATCGCATGTGAATACTAGGTCAAAAAATGACATAAAATCACCCATCCTCGATGAACGAAGGTGAAGGAAAGTTTAGAGTGAAGTCCAAATTTTTTTGTTTTTTAAGGAAAGATTTTTGTATTTTAGATAAATCAATAAAGTTATGTCTTTTAAAATATTTAAATTAAATGTCTTTCTTCTTACAATTCATGATTCATTCATAATTAATGTTCTTTAAAACTGCATACTCAATAAAATTAAACCGTCGTCTGTCTCTCTCGTTCAAGCTCAGGACCGCCCTGACTCGATGTATGTGAAAATTGTAAATGAAACTCGTATTAAACAAAAGGAAATACTAAAAAGTGCCCTTGAGACATTGGATAAAGAAACAAAAATATAAATTTTGTATTAAAAGGTGATAAAAATTGATCAAATCAATTTATTAATTTGTTATAAATTGTTATTTCTAATGTAAGGGTACTCATTTTAATTACTTTTAACTACTACCCTGAGGGCAGCGAAACCCTTAAACAAATTAAGGGGTTGGCGCTGCCGGCACACTTTACATTAGCCGCCGGTAAAATTCGATTAATATATTAAACAAATTATTTTGGACTTTTGGTACTTCCCCTCTGGGGGTTGGCAGGTGGCACCGTCCGGAAACTATAGTCAAAGCATAGTAGTTGAATTTTTGACTTTTTTTATACGACTAAATATTTTTTCAAAATATTCAACCTAGTTTCTCCCTACTGCCAACTGCCAATAGAAAGTAGTCAACCAAGTTCGATTATTTTTCGTATTCTATTCCTACATGTTACACAACGTGGTTTAATAATATAAATAAACTTTATTGCCAATATTGTTTAACTAGTTTGATATTTAAATTCCTATGCATAGTGAGTCTATCTCTGTAATGGAATGAAGAGAAATTCTAAACAAATTTCAAAAGAATGTAGTTTTAACTAAATCGACAAATTATTACCAATTTTGTTTAACTAAATGGCCATTCCAAATATTCAAATGTAGTTTCTCACTACTGCCAACTCCTAAGAATAATTAGTCAACCAATTTAAAAGTTCGATTTCTTTTTTAATATTACATGTCTGGTTACCTGTTAAACAGCATGGTTTAATATACGAAGAATCTTTATTTTATTTTTTGAATAAAAAGAATCTTTATTTTAGTCCCTACATGATATATAAATTCATAAATTATTACCAATATTGTTTAGTTTGGTCTTCAGAGATTCCTATGCATAGAACAAGTCAGTGGGTCCAGGCAACGGAATGAAGAGAAATTATAAACAAATTAAATTTAAAAAAAAAACTATATTGATTCCCATAAAAAGATATAGTAATTTGGATCTATGTAGGTTGATCATTTCATCAACTGAATTTTTTATTTATTTTAAAATTTAGTTGAAATTTAATATAGTGTACATGAAAAAGAGCTGATTACATGATTATATTCACTAATAGAAAACATCTAATTATTTTTTAGGAAAGAAAACATCTAATCTCATGTACGTGAGTTTAATTTAGTTGATAATAATATTGCATAATACATGCACGGTCAAAGTTCAAATTTTAAACACTACATTTATTTACTTTAAAAAAAAGGAGTCCACATTTAAGAGTTTGATCCAAAATGCTTATTGAAAATTGCTTTTCTGACATAGAAAACTTCCTATTGACACAAGTAAATGACGCTTTTATCCTCAGCGGTAGTTAACAACCGTTAACCTAAGCGCCGACAGTTAACTGCCGCTGGCTCCTCCAGAGGCAGTTAACTGTCTTTGGCTTTGCTGCTTTTTATTGTGATTTTACGCGTTTCGGTCGAAAAATCAAAATAAATCGAAACTTATTTAGAATTCTACGAAACTTTACAGACCCTCTGTATACCTTTTTTAGAGCTGTCTGCAAAAAACCAGATCAAAATTCAATTTCTAGGTTGACGTTTTGATGTTTTCGTGTCTTAAATTCAATTTTTAGGCGCGTTAAAAGTTCATATTTAATCCGTCCCTTGTCGAAAAATTCAAATTTTTTGTAGGAGATGTTATTTTTTGTTCTAAACATGAGTGCAAAAAAGCGTGAAAAATTTCAACCTCTAGGACACTTTTTCGGACTCGCACTTGAAAATTTGCGATTTTGCATGGTTCGGTCAAAAAATCGAAATAAATCGAGACTTAGTCGAAATGCTACGAAACTTTATAGACAACTCTATAAAAATAAATATAGATGATGTGCAAAGTTTCGTAATATTCCGAATAAGTGTCGATTTTTTTTATTTTTTCAATTGCGATTTTGTGCGTTTTCGGTCGAAAAAATAAAAAAAATCGAGACTTATTCGGAATGTTACGAAACTTTTCACATCATCTATATGTATTTTTATAGAGGTGTATGTAAAGTTTCATAGAATTCTGAATAAGTTTCGATTTATTTTAATTTTTCGACCGAAACGCGTAAAATCATAATAAAAAGCAGCAAAGCCAGAGGCACTACTGCCTCTGAAGGAGCCAATGACAGTTAACTATCAGCGCTTAGGCCAACGGTTGTTAACTGTCGCTAAAGATAAAAATGTTATTTATTTGTGTCAAAAGAAAGTTTATTACGTCATAAAAGCAATTTTTATGCTTATTTTGTTCTTGAAGAGTTCCAGAGTCTCTCAGGCAGCAAGTTGTTCTGACCTTTGATGCTGGCTCACCTACTACCACAGAAAGAGACACAAAAACAAACCTTTTCATTTTAATTTTTTCACACAACACAACATAGTGACAAACCAAACTCAAACTAAAACACCATACAGATACGGTCACCCATTACTATTCATCATATGACACCGTCATTTCTCGTCACGCTTTATGTCATCAGCAACTCAATTTATTCAATGATGGGCTACAAACTAAACCCTTTGATTTTAGGGAAAAAAATTAGTTTTTAAATTTATTGAATACATATTGTATTTGGTTTATATATAGACCAAAGTATATAAAATATTGAATGATCTAATTTTTTTCTTCTATAAATATAACTGAATGGAATATTTAATATAACTAGTAGAGAAGTCGATGCAAAATTAAGTGAAAATGAAAAATAGATCCGCTCAATCTTTTTCTTGTCATGTTTTTTCAATTTTTCAATCTCAAACCTTAAAGAACTTTTCACATTATTCCCACATGTTTTTTCTGTACATTAGGCAGGCGTCAAGATTTTTCCATTATTCCCCCCTCCCTTTTTTTTTCAACATGAGAGGAACTTGATGAGTAAAAATACAAATATAAAGGTTTATGAATAACAATATATTTTAAATACCTCTAAAAAAAACAATATATTTTAAATTAAATTCAACATCAATTTTGTTCAATATAAGTATCTCATACAAATAACATGATAACAAATTTATAATATTATGTTTACCATTACGAAACACAAATATAAAATTCATTGTTATGAAAGTAAACGTAAAACTATAGTATCATGTTTACGTATGGAGGAAATTTAGCTTGAGAGAGAACTCACCTTGTATTTTCAACATGATTTTTGACAGGGATTAACCACACTTAATGACAATGAAAATTATGGACCACGAAAAAAGATGGTAATATTAATAAATAATTTTTGATATCAAATCTTTTAAAATGTCCTGTGACCATAGCTCAGTTGGTAGGACAATGCATTATTATATGCAGGAGTTGAGGTTCGAACCCCGGACACCCCAATTGAGCATGGGTAGCCTAAGGTAAGCATATATCAAGCTTAAACCAAACTTATGTAAAAGACACTGATCATAAATGAAATGAAGCAAAATAGGTTTTAATGAGATTGATCGTAGATGAAATTTGATTTTGTTTATATGAATAGGGTATGTGAAAGTTCATATATGTGTTATAGTTTCAATTTGTGAAGGTTTTTTTTTAAAATTTGTTGCCTCAATTTATTTTTAGTTATAATAATTCTTACTGCAACATTATTTTTGAGCATTTTGGGAGTTTGGTTTGCTGTTTCTTGACATTTGGGATAATCTTCCCGTTAATGAATGCTGATCGGAACCCTGTGATTGTCTCTTGAGGTAGCGTGTTTGTCCGGTTGCCCCTCGGAGATTTGTGCTTCTACCGCAAATGTTTCGTCAATGTCGACGTGTCAAGTATCCGTGTCCGTGCTTCACAATAATGAATAGCAAAGTATATTTTACAATGATTTGTTGCTTGTTTATAAAAGACTTACCTTTAGTTTGAAGCAATATGTTTACTTTTTTCAATTCTAAGTATTTTCATCGGTCAGCTAGCAAATTAAAGGTTCATAGAGTCATAATTACACATTTAATAACAAAGCAGAGAGAGAATCAATCATTCTTTTATGATATTCAATTTGATGTTGATAATCAAATAACAAACATTTTCTGGCAGATGCTAAAATGGTTTTAGATTATGTTTATTTTGGAGATGTAGTATGCTTTGATACCACATACTGCACTAATAAGAATTTAAATATGGATATCATGTTACTGAACTGCTAGAGATATCTATACACCAGTTATTTTTTCTCTAGTTCGTGGAGAATATGAAAAGTCTTGTAATCTTCTTTTGAGCAGTTGCTTTAGAAACTTGCAATTATATGAATATGAAGTGTGTTTTTTTGGGGACACCAGGCTACATAAAGTCACCTTTAACTGTGAAGATCAAAATGTTGA
Organism: Medicago lupulina; assembly: GCA_958299785.1. Lineage (NCBI taxonomy): Eukaryota > Viridiplantae > Streptophyta > Magnoliopsida > Fabales > Fabaceae > Medicago > Medicago lupulina. The sequence continues at coordinate 53,654,462 of OY283145.1, forward strand.
GTGTAGCTGATGACTTTTTCAATTCATCGGAATCCTTTGTTGTCATGCTCTTCGAGTACTTAATCATCAAAATATAATTGTTATTCCCTAAAAATACATATTGAAGAGGGGGACTAAGAAAACTCGAAGTGGACGTGCTCTAGACAGTAAGGGACAAATTATCAAAGAAGATCCAAAGATTGTTGTGGCAAATCGCTTCAAAGATCTATGTTGCATTGCGGTAGGTGTATCAAGCAAGGCTGCTGAATCTGGAGATGCTTCAGCAGTTTTAGCAAGAAAATTGATGGAGGCTGACATTGAAGTTGATAGATTCTGCAAATTCAGTCCAGAGTACCCATGTTGGAAAAAAATGGCAGGGAGTGGTGCCTAGGTTCTAAAATTCCAGTTCCGCAATGCACTGAACCTCAAAATCAGTTTAGTTTGGTTCTTGTAAATTTAAAATAGTTTGGTGATGGTCAGTAATAATTTTTACAGTGAGTTAATTTTGATTAGTTCCAAGATAAACGCTTCATATCCCTCAGCTAGCATGATTTGCAGGGCCTGCTGTTTGGTGTTTTGATGCAATGTGTAACTGTGATCCATCCTAGGAGCTTTCTCCCCCGAGTTTTATTCTATGTCTTTTAAGTGAGCAGCGTTCTTCATTGCAGTCTAAGCAATCTTCTCCTTTTTTGGAATCTATGCTGCTGCTGCCCTGGAGTTTAGGGTTTGAAATAACGATCGATGTTGACAACATAACTTTGATCTTTGCTGATTTGAAGAGTTGTACCCATTCTTCCTTGTGGAGCATGCGTTTCATTTTTTTTCCATTGGTTTCAGGGGCCTCGCAGCTGTTGTTGCTGCCCTTCATCATTCATCTGCATTTGAGCGAATTTGGCTTAAATGCTAGCGGAACAGTGGGACTGAGCTGACCGAAGCTACTAGACTTTGTTGAGTTGCTGAAGAATGTTTTCAACTTCGGATCACTCTTCGTCTAACTGATTTGATCACAGCCATGGACCTAAGCAGTGAGCATCATCTTGACCGGAAGCGTTTAGAGGACTTTTACAGTTGTTCTTTGCATGTCCCACCAGCCCACATTTGAAACAAAACTGGGGCAGTCTTTCAAACCTGAAGTCGTTCCAAAAAATTCCGTCTTTGGGATTTCCGACATGCAGGCCAGATTTGATGGGTTTGCTTGTATCATATACACTTTAATCGTAATAATGAAATTATTTTCTGGGTACTCATAGGAATTTGACTCTTCCACGCGTCCCATGTATTAGAAAATTAATCAATAACTGCCATGTAACTAACTGTTAGTTAAAGTTTGTTACTAAATCTATTAGTTAGTGAGATTACTTGCTCCACAAGCAAGTGGCTTGTGTGCCTATATAAAGGCTTTGTATTGTGAAACTTGACATATGAATAAGATTCACATTGTTTCCATAATTCCTCCATTCCTTTCTCTCATTCAGTTTTATGATTTCTTGTTATTTTCTCATCTTGCTAAAACAACATATTTCAATAAGCACTTTTGCTGCGTATAGAACACAGTTTATGTTCTAACACCATGATGGATCCGATCTGCCTTCCCATTTCCTATGTGCGATAGTGCATTGGGTTGCCCCCAAAGTTGAACCCAAATGGGAACGTGTTGGAAATCTAGGTTCTTCGATTTCGAGATTTCGGTGCTACGGTTTAACCATCAATCAAGAATTTCGACAAATTGGTTGAAGATATCTTTCCGCCAATGCAATATGTGTGGCAAATACTGCATGACAACAACTAACTAGTTTATAAACTCATTTATAGAAACCATAATGTTAAAAGAACAAAAATCCATCAACAAAATGAACTAAAATCATAAGGTGAGATTTAAAATCATTAAAAGATGTTAGGTGTATACAGCTTTAATTAAGGAACTCTACCTGCGAAATAAATACCACCAATATAAGCTCTCGTGGTCCAATCTCCACTCATTTCCTGATCAACACACAATATAATTTTACAATGCTTTAAATTTATTTATTTTTAAATAAGTTTTTAATTTAGGTCTTTATCATGGTAGAGGACCAAGGACGGATTTAGGAATTTGAAGAAGTGTATGCAATATATATACTCAAGCACACCATTTTATAAAAGCAACTCCAAAATTAATTAGCACCTAACTATTTTTTTATCGGATCTTTTTCTTGATAAATTTATTCTTAACAATTCAATTTTTGTAGTTAAACTTAAATTCAATTTTCAAACTTATTTTTTAATGACCTAGCTCCTAGCCAGGCTTACCACTTTTGCTTAAAAAAAATCTACACTATAAGTATGGAGAATTTGAAAACTATCTATTTATTTTAATTAAACTTTTCTTGTTAAAATTATTTTCAAATCTAGGTATACAATACAATAAAACACCAAACTTAAGATTAAAGTTTAACGCCAAATCTTCACCTGCTGTTTTATATTGCACTCTTCCTCCATGGCAGTCATGTTTAAGTTTCAGATAGAATCCAATTGCAGCTTATCATATATGTTGTGGTATACTGCTTCCTTTGGCAAAAAAAAAATTCGGGCATGTTGAACCTTCACGAACACCAAATTAGACTCTTAATTAATTAATTTTTTCCCAAAAAAAAAACAAAATGCAAAGAATATAAAATATAGAAAGCTACAAGGGGTAATCTTATGGAAAAAAAATTATGCATTTATGAGAGGCATATTATATGAGTGACTACTTCAAATTAACTTTTAATAAGGTCACTCGCTCCACAACTTTTGGAAAATCTCAAACTTTAAAAGAGAATGATGAATATTCAATTTGAAAAAGTACTACTATGTTAGCAATGTATTGTCTTGGAGTTAAAATAAAACATGGATTGAGGACAATAAAAAAACATGAAGTGAAAGTAAGCGTGAGAATGAGCCTATTTGTGCCAAGCATCACAAGAAAATGTTGCAAACCAAGTAGTATGACCTCATCTGCCTCAAAAAATCTCTTCCTATACTCTCTCTTACATACTTCTCTCTTCACAATTTCTCTCCTAAACCAAACACACCCAAGAGTGGCCATATAGTCACAATTCTATCCTTAGAAGATGTCAAGTTTATTTTATACATAGATACATAGATATAGATAGAAGATATATTCACAATAATAAAATTATTATAAAAAATATAAGTTTATCTCTATAATAAAACTTATAAATCGTCCTGAAAAAACTTTTAAATGGTAAAATTCTTATAATTAATTTGTTCCGTATAAATTGTCATTTGGGATCATCGCGTGTTTTATAGTCTTGGTAAATTGTGGGTGAGTAGATTTGTTTTCGTGTTGGCGGACATATGTATTTACTTCAAAATTTAGATCAAATACATTAAGATTTAAAGCATAAAAATATTCACGTATATGTAAGGCCTCTCTTAAACAATGGAGGCTTTTCTTAAACATTATATATGTAGGACGGGTGTTCGAACTCCGGACACCCCACTTATTCTCGAAAAAAAGTACATATGATATTGCATTTAATTTGCTCCATTCAATACAAAGCAAATTAAAATCAAGGATTATTATAAAAAAAAATAATCAAGGATTAAAATTGATTAAATAGTTAGAATTGAACGGAATTTATGCTAAAAAAAGTAAAAATTTCCAATAAAAAAGAAATAATTGCACAGAATCTTTAAGAAATTAATTATATTTTCGGCTTAAATGAAAAATCGGGGTTTTCACTTTTCAATTTACACTATAGAAAATAAGAAGTTGAAGAATGATATATATTCACTTTGGTTCATCTTGTGGTATATTCACGACTCACAACATCATGGCTTTTACAAAACGCACGATTGAGATTGTGATGCTTTTATCCTTTATCAATGATAATTGCAATTGCAAGTTGTGAGATTAGGGCTCCAATCAAGGTATTATAGACTCTAATACATTCAACGATATTTTTTTTCGTAAAATGTGTATAACAATTTATAGTTTTTTTTTTTTTTGGTTTATTGCTTAGAGATCTCCAATAGAGAGAAAAAATAAGAACCCGAAAGTTTATTTCATTGATGGTTCCCGTGATGTTACGTTACCCTTCAACAATTCACACATATTTTAATCCAATAATAAAATCTAAGCAACCTTTAGGAAACAAACTATTTAATAATTTTTATTTAGCCTTATTCAATTTGTTTTAAGCAAGCTCTAAGATATCTCCACTAAATATGATCTTAGGCATATAATAGTTTATAGTTTATGTACTTGTTAACCAATGATATTTACTTCGTAAAATGTCCATCTTAAGAAGAAGAAAAAACATTATAACCTCAAACCCTTGGTTCAGTGATGGTAAAAAGATAGTCTTCTTAGAGCATATTAAACGGCTAACACAATATCACATCGCATTTATGCAACTCAAACATATATTGCTCTAATATTAGAGCAAAATATATAACTCACACCTTTAATAATTGCTTTATTTGTAACTTTGAATTTGAAAAAATAAACCAACTTTTGATTTGATGATACGATAGCTAATTTAACTACTTCAATCATTTATTCCTTATCTACACTACGACATCATGGTTGCTTCAATGAGGATAAAAAAAATGGTTCATTTATATGAAACTTATTTAGTTATAGCCATTGGAGATGTTTTTAATTATATTGATATCTAATGTACCATCCCCCTTCAGAAAAAACAAAACACATTTTTCAAATGATATATAAAAATAATTACACGTTTTTTTCTCTGATTCATAAAAAAGTAAGTATCTTTACTAGTTGTATTCTATAATATATATTTTCTTGCAGAGTGACATTGAAGATGAAGTAGATGAGCCATGTGATTCATTCAAAGTGCCATTATCAGAAACCAGCCAAGCATGTGATATAGGTGAATTTAATCCAAGAGTATTAATACTCCCAGTCCTCATTTTCGTGTCATTAATCTTTTTTGGTCAATATTTTGTTTTTGTAGCTCCTGTAATACTTCTTATAGTATTAATCTTCTTCTGTGTTGTAATTACTAATTAGGTAAGTTAATATGTGTTCTTGTGCTGGCTTTTGTTTTTATGACAATTAAATTAGACTAACATTCAAGAATAATTATTAAATCAAGCACAATAATTATTATAGTCATAATCAAAGTTTTTTGATTGTGTCTATAAACTGTTTAATGTTGACATTAAGAAATGTTCCCATAGCCGTAGTAGTTTCTCTTTTCTTTCAAGCTTATATTGCAATTATATAGTCCCGTGATTTGGTGAATAATGATATTTCTTTACACTTTCTGTTTATTATTCGATGTATTATGATTCCAGTTTTTTTTTTTTTTTGTCTTTTCAAGACTTTGTTTGTTTTATTTTATTTTTTTGGTACAAACATTTCCTTTATATTTTATTCTATTTACGAAAATCTTTATAGTCAATCCCAAGATTTCAGGATGACAACATTTTTACTTTAATTTAATCAAGGTCCAAAATGATATAAATAAATATTCTCAGAGTTTGTTAGGGTTGAGAATTAAGAGTAGTAGTACATTGTTTATCAATTAGATGCTCAAAATCAGGTTGACAACTAGCATGGGCATCCACATTGAATGAAATTAATTTGAGAGGAGATCATGTCATAAGCAATGCAAATCCTCATTCATAAAAAAAACAAAACAAAAATTTTTTTATGTAAATTCATGTTGATATAAAAAAAATAACGTGATGTCAAATGATTGAGTGTTGAATGGTTCTTCCAGTACTATATACAATTGATGTATTTACTTCAAAATTTAGATCAAATACATCAAAATTTAAAACATAAGAGTATTCACATATATGTAAATCTTCTCTTAAACGATGGAGGCTTTACTTTTTCAACAATGAAATAAAAAATACACATTAACAGAGGCTATAAACAAATCCAAAACTACCACATAAGAGATTATTTTCATCATAAGAAGCCAAAATGCAATCTGAACATGAAAAACGTTGTGGAGCCATTCACATTAGACAAGACATATATGAGACCAACCCAAGCATAACTTCTTTTCTTCATAAAAAGCAAAATTTATTAAATAATGGGAGACAAAGGGAAGTGGATACCCACCCTTTACATCAATATGCAGTCCTAATTTTACAATAAAGTAAAAAACATAGTATAAAGATAATGATGCCTTTTCAAGCTTGCCTTGTAGTCCTAATTTTACATCAATATCCATATCATGCTTCTAACTTTGATCAATTCCACAACCTCTTTTATATTCCACACTAGTCATAGATTCCCCGCCCAGATCGAACGACCATTATAAACCATCAAAACATGGTTATCACTTCTCAGTATTTATTGCATTTTTTTGGACCAAGATCGAACCACCATTAATACTGATGTCCCGAATGCGTGAATGCAGGATCTACTCACAGCAGGGAATCCGAATTCAAATTAAAACCATCAAAACATGGTTATCACTTCTCAGTAATCTTGACCTTGACTCAGATTATAACAACAAGCATAAGAAAGACATTAGAGGTACAAAACAACTAAACATAGCAAAAATATACAAGATCACATTTCAGATTTATACTAATTATTAGGCAGCCAAAATTGGAACCCTCTTATGCCCTATAAAATGCTGCTTAAGCATATGATAGTTATTTCTATAGTGCTCAAGTGAGAAGCATAGTTGCCGAATCGCCTCGCGCTTCTCTTCAGCTGCTTCTAAGATCTCTGTCTTTTGACTCTCCACCTGTTCCTTGAGTTTCTTCGCTTTTGTTTTCATCTCTTCTACTTGTCTACATGCTTCTTCCATTGCAGAAATCAGTTGTACATGTTCCATATGTAATTCGTTCAAATGGCGGTTGAGACTTCCAATCCTACTGTCTCTCGAGTTCACATCTTCCTTGAGTGAACCTACTTCTACATTGAGATTATCCTTCTCTAGTTTCAAGTTATCAAGGCTTACATTGAGATCCTTTATGCTGTTCTCTCTTTGCTCAATTTCTGCCTTTAGCAACTCGATTCCATTTTTCAATTCTGCCTCCATCTCTATCTTTTCGGATTGAATGTTTCTGATCTGCTCTTCAAAAGATCGACCACGGCTTTCCCATTCTCTGACCAGCTCTTTTAAATGTGTCTGTTCTTCCAACAGCTTTGACATTTCGGACTTCAAATTAGCTTTCTCGGGGAAGATTTTCTGCTCGGCATCAGATACAGCTGTTTTCAAGTCCCTGATCTCATGATCCCGGTCCGATAAACTAGTCTTTAACCTTGCAAGTCTTTCTTGAAGTTTCGTGCTCTCTCTTTTCTCGCTGTTGAATTTGGTTTTCCAAGTAGCAACATCCTTTTTAGCCGAGTCAAGCTGATCCTGCAGCTGCTGAATTCTTTCTGAGGATTTATTTACCTCGGTTTTCAGTGAATCAACTTGCGTTTTGGAAGCCTTAAGATTTTCTTTAGTGATTCGAAGCTCCTCCCCAAGTGTGGCTGTGTCACCACTTGGCTCGAACAATTCCTTATCCACACCATCAATGCTTCCTTCAACTTCCAACTCAACACAAACATCCATATTTCTCGAATCTAAGGATTTGTAGTTTTCAAGATCAGTCTTTAGTTTAGCGATTTCTTCTTCTGAAAGTCTTAACTTTTCATTCACAATCATCAATTCTTGTTCGTATGCATTAATTTTGGCATAAACGTCGTCGGCATTCTCATTTGTCGCTCCACTGGATGAAACTGAAACCTCTGCATGTTCCCCTTCCTGTGTCCAAAGCTTTTCTTTTACCTCACGCAGTTCATTTTCCAACTCGTTTATTCTTCTGTTCATCCCTGGACCAGTACCATTTCGCGAGAAAGCTGAATAATTGTTAACCGATGAATCATCAGATTCGTCCTCGGAATCTGTCATAGTAGAGGACTCATCTTCTCCGTCTTTTTGGTTTATATCAGACGCATTTCCACCAGTTCCAAGAAAGAAATCAAACCCGGCAGCTCGGTTGCTTGATTTACGATGGGTCACATTTGGAGAGGGCAAAGTTGAGGGCAGTTCAGAGCCAGTGTCTGAAAAACCCGAGCCTTGGGATTGGAGATCAGGTTGTACATTCTTCCGCAATTCACCAGTCACATGATCGTAACGTTCGGCCAATGATCGGTAACCACGGTAAAACTCCTCAACCAAAGCAACCAATTCTGGCCTCTTCTTGTAATACATTTCTGCTTTTTTGGCGAATGAATCTGCATCCTCTTCTATCAGCTTCAACATTCGTTTCACATTCCGATCCATTTCTGAGGTTAAAGATAATTTTGTCAAAACGGCGAGTTAAAGATAAATAATTAACATTCTATTTACCAACAAAAAACTATTAAAGTAGATAATAATCGTCAAAACCAGAATTATGAACTCAGAACTCCATTGCCAGTTACCAACATACTAGTTGAAGAGTTTATCATTCAAATCACAAATCTCCCCAAGAAGGCGAATAAAGTAATAATAAACATACAACTATACAAAAACTGCAGAGGCTCGCCGTGATTCTGACAATCTCATCGTAAACCAAGGCATGCACTAACAAACTCATAAATAACATTTGCCTATAAAATTAAGATATAAATAAGAGCATTTGTCTGATTCAGAAAAAAAGAGCATTTGCAATTGTAGTTGTTAGCTTACCTTCAAGATTTTCAAAGAGCCACTTAGAATTCTTGGGACTGATATGACTATCCCACCACCAAGAATGTGATTTCCTAGATTCCAACCTCTTCATTTGCTTGCTAGAATTAACCTAAGATAACAAAATAACCAACCATTATTATGTGCAAGTTAATCCTAATAACATAAATAACACATGCAATTACATAAACTTATCTAAAGTTCCATAACACTTACCCCAGAAGCAGCCATTTTCCAGAGCAACTACTACCTACCTCCTCAAACCCTGATATTGACAATAATAAACACAAAACAGGAAACATATATAAACAATTAATCAACATTAAGATGCATTTATAAACTAACAATAAAAAATAAATGTTACATCAATGTGGACCACACCTACATGGGCCTGTATTCCACCGACCCAGGCCCAGAACGAAAAGACGTAGACAACAACAAACAACCAAAGAGTGAAATTGAACAAAGACAAGAAGTGCATGAGTTTTGCTAGGACAATCTTCGGAAGGAATATGCTAACGACACACTTTTTAACACATATTTTTCAATGCGTTAAAATCTATTTTATATTGTTATCTTTCATAAACAACTGGGTTATGTACGATACAGCTATATCCACGTGTCGTATCACGTAATCACCGCTTTAAAACGTGGTTGTTGACTAGTTGGTTGCATCCGTATTATTTTATTTTATTTTTGAAATAAAAATAATTTGTGTGACAAAGAAAATAAATTTGTATATTTGTTTGTTTATCATAATCCTAACTGTTTATGAATATACAGTTAACAAATTATGATATATTTGTATAACTTTATAGATTTTGTCTTTTTTTCTTTATGAAAGTTTCATTGATTTTGTCGAAAAATCCAAAACTGGTGTTTTCATAGGATAGGAGATAAGATTAAGACAAAGATAAGAACCAACCATATGACCAGGGATTTCATTTCATGAAATATTTGGAGATACTAATAATAATATGAGGAAAACTATTAGTAGAAATTGAAGATAGAAAAAATATAAGTGATTTGGAATAAGAGAAAGAGTTTAGTTACCTGAAAAAAGGGTGTGTTTGGATGAAGTAGAAGAAGATGAGAGATTAAGCAATGGATCTAGGAACAGGAAGAAGGAGAGATTTGAGGAGAGAGGTTTGGTTTGGTTTATATGTGGAATGTCAAAGTGTTGTAAAAATATGAAGATGTTGAAGTGGTGCTTGTATTATTATGTAGGGTGGGGACATATAGGAAAAGAAAGTGGCCGGGAAGGAAGGTCTTTGTAGTTTGTACTATTCTATTTAATTTAAGGCTTAAATATGCATTTCATCCCTGTAATTAGGGGTCGTTTGAAATTTCATCCCTGAGCTTATTAATCCTCCCATTTTGCCCCTGCAATTATTAATCATTTGAAAAATGGTCCTAATTACATCTAATTAGTAATTTCAGGGACGAAAATTCAAATGACCTATATTTGCAGGGACGAAAGATCTATTTAAGCCAACCACCTCGCCCAATCATCACTTGCCACATGGGCACCACGTCGCTAATGACAGTCCACCTCAGCAAAAAAACTTAATTAGGACCAAAAGTCAAATGATTAATATTTGCAAGGGCAAAATGGGAGGATTAGTAAGCTCAGGGATGAAATTTCAAACGACCCCTAATTACAGGGATGAAATGCATATTTAAACCTTAATTTAATGTCCATTAACATCCCATTACTCCATTCTCCCTCTCCTTTTATTTAGTCAATTCCTTCTTTTTCTTTTTCTTTTTGTTGAAATTATATCATACTTAAAATGCAATCATATTTTCCTTTCAAAAAGAAATGCAATGATATTTCTATTCTAAAAACCAAAACCAAGTTTCGTCTTTCGTGTATCTTCCTCTCAAAAAGAAAAGTTGCGTGTGTCTTTAAAATAAGAGTTTATTGGAGTTTACAAAGAGTGATATATCTCACCTTATAAACGATTTATATGGAAAAAAGATGTGGAGTTATTATAAATATGAAGGGTTGGTTTGAGTTTTCTTCGCCAAAACAACTCTAATGTTTTGTACGAGTGTACAAAGGGCGAGTTAAGTTGGGTTGTATGTGACTCGACTCCGGTCCTCACTTTAAATTTGGCCAATTGTTAGACTTAAATTTGTCTATAAACCCGATAAGATTCGAGTCCAACAAGGACGGGTTAATACGAAGACAAGATTGAGTTTGTCTTAAAACAAGTTGCAAATACTACATTTAACAAGAGAAGAATTAATCAACGATTTTTCTTTAATCATAGGAAACAACAACATAATCAATAGTAGCATAGAAAACAACATAATAATCAAAAGTAGCATTATCTTTCAAATTAATCAAAAGTAGTTACAATATTGTGTTGCAAATTAATTAACATTGGTGAATAAATTAAAGAATACAAGTGTCACTCAAAAAACAACGGTTTACGACGGTGTGAAGCTGAATTCGAGAAGCAACGACATAATACTGAGTCAGATGAGGCGAGGAGTGGAGGCTAAGAAGTAATTCCTAGGTTGAGGTTCGAAATAGAAAGTGAGTATTGTGGAAGTGAAAGAGTCGTTTGTGAGAGAACGAGTCAGATAGAGTATGTGTAAAATAATAAAAAAGAAAAATCTTAACCCTCAAATTAAATTGGGACGGGACAGGTAACCTGAATCTGGTCCCTGTTTCAGGTTTGTCCATGTCATGTTTCATATTGTTTGTCCCTGTTTTTGTTTTGACCGGTCAAATCCAATCTGTTGCGTTCAATCCGAGACGAGTTGTATGATAAGACCTGATTTTGTAGATCCCTAGTAGTTTGAGTGTATTGGAAGATCAGATATGTATATCTTAGGTGAGTTTGCGACTTTCTCCTTGTAAAAATTACAGGTTGAGTTATAAATTTTATTTGTGAGCCTTTTTTTCTTCTTGTTTTAAGATTTTCTCTAATTGCTTTTCCAACAAGTATTCAATGCCATATTTTCTTTTTATCTTTCAATTTAAATCATATTACAACTTTCACACCACATTCTCTATTTTTTTTTCTTACATTAATGATATGCAAGAGAGAAATCGATAGAGTTTAAAGAAGTGAGTCTAATAAATAGCAAATGGAATGATAGAAAAAGAAACATTAATATTTCATTGATATTGTAAAACGACTTATAATTAAACAATTTCTTTTTCTTTTCTATATGAAATATAATTTGGGAGAAAATGAATATATATTATCAATTTCGTTTGGCGTGTAAATCATATATCATCTACGCGCAACAAGCATAGCGGTGACTAATCTCTCAAGTTTTTAAGAAACTCAAATGGATGACAAACTCTCCAAAAAATATATGATTTGTTCTTCATTTGTTTGGTTATCTTGTATTTGGGTCGTTTGGCAAGAAAGAAACGCTCGAATCTTTCAACAAAAGGAAGCTCTTATCCATCACCTTCTTGAGAAAGTTAAGCTCCAATCTTTCCAGTGGTTGAAGGCAAATCACTCTAACTTTGCTTTTAGCTGTCATATATGGTGGATTAACTCTTCTTATGTTTATGAGTTACTATTTAGCGAGCAGTTTGTTGGTTCTGATTTGTGTTCCTTTTCTAATGAACTTGTATTATGGCTCATGTTGCTTTTAATCTTTTCGGATCGTTGTTGTAAGTGATTTTTCTTCATCTTTGTCTTTCTTAATACTCCTTGTGCAGAAATGACTACGAAGTGCAGTTATATATTTTATTTTAACTTCTTCAAACAAAACTTAAAAAAAAAAAAACTAGCGTTCTTGCATGTCATACAAGCAAGCCCAACTTTTGTTTTAGGTCGAATATATGACTCAACTTTTATCTTAAATATTAAAGGGAAGTGTTAAGAAATGCTCACGGGACACTTGTAAGGAATTATAAAAGGAAATATTCTCGTGGAAATTATGTATTCTACTTTTTAAAAGTTGAAAAGTGTTATTTTTAATGTAAAATTTAACTTTTCTTTTTACTTTTAGTTTGTTAACTAATACTTTTAGTTTGTTAACTAATGCCGCGGGTTAACAATATTAAATTTGTTAATTTACCTTCACATTATCCAATCTCCATATTGAATATCGAACATGAATGAATCTTTGAAGAAGAGCATATTTCAAGGTGAAACACCACAAACCAAATCCAAATGAATTCTCTTCGTATTGAACATTGTTTATTGCCTTTTCTTATTCAGAAAAAATCTCAGTCATATATATTATGAAAAAGAAAATATCTCAATCATTAAAAAATTGACAAAATCTCAATCATTAAAATTGTTGTTCCCATATTGCCGCGTTGAAATTCAAAATACTATAATTTAGGATTAGGAACCGAGTTTAAAGAGCGTGAATGAAAATATAAACAAATGTGCCGTCCAGACTACAAGGACATAACCATATAATGCTGTTTAGTAACCAAAAAAAAAACAAACATATAATGCTGTTTAGTTTTTTTCGACACCTGTTTGGAAAGACGTTTCAAACACAAAACATGCATATCCACACCAACCAAAGCAAATATGTCGTGATTTCATGAAGCTAATAATTGGAGCTTCTTCTACGGTACGATAACTAGTTTTTTGCCGTGATTTCAAACAAAACGTACATCGTTAAACACATTTAGTATATGTATGGGAGTTTTATCGTTAAGACTTTTTCGTAGAATAAAAAATAAACATGATTAGAATTTTTCACACTCATTCATTTTGATTTCCATTATAAACAACAAAAATATGTCTCGTTAATTGAAAATGGAAGTTAATTTATTTAAGTTTTTGCTTGTGTCATAAAAATAAAGGAAACTGAAATCAATGAAATTGTTTTAGGAACAATATAATTAGATATAGTAATAAAATCGGTTGACATTTACATATATTTTACATCACCAATTCTATTTTATATTCATATATAATATTTGAACAATGTGAACTAAAAAAATGGCATGATTAATGACTACTAGTATTCCCTAGCTGCCACGCGGATTCAATTACAAGAGAGCTTAAATCATCTTCCAGCTAGCTTAACTTAGCTAAGGCCTACTAAATTTTTTAATCTTTTTTCAAATTCCCTCCTTTAGACTTTCAAATTGTATTACGCGGTGTTTAGCTAATCAAGTGCTGCATGTCATGTTTTGATAATCAATGTTTATTTACACTGTAGTAGTATTTTATGTATCAAATATTGTTTTGAAATTTAAAATGTTATTATACCATATAAATGAAATAGGATGTCATATAAATTAAGATTCTAGAAAATTTCAAGTTAAATCTCAAAATAGAATTAAATACCATTGGTCTATAAACTTGTTTGTCAATTTAAAAATATGTTGAAAGCTCTCTCATCAATGAACTCGTACGAGGTGATTCTCTTGTACCTTTCGAAACACTCCTCATTTAAAAACTTGTGATGATCGTAAGTTGGAACATTTGGGGCAATACCACTGATTGAGGCATCTCCTCTCGACCTTTCGGATGTTCATAGACGAACCACAATGATTACTGAGAATGGAGAATAATGATATGATGATTTTGTGATGGAAATGATTAAAAATTACTAAGAACCATGAGATTTTTTAGTGAGGAGTTGATTGAATTCGTACAACCATTTATAGACTTCGTGAATGCACCTTGCACATTGCTATGTGTGCACCGTGCTTTACTTGATAATGGTAACAATCAAACCAAATATTGATTATTTTTCCAATTGGGTTTCTCTAATTTAAAAAACAAAAGTAAGCCATTCCCTTTATTATACACCAAAAGATAATATAACTTCAGGAAAAGACGGGGTTTGCTTGGAAAACAAGTAAAAAGACGTGGAATTGTATTTGCAAAACCAAGGTGCAAATAGCATCTCCTTACAACCTTCTACACAAGGCCCACTTTTCAAGTATAAAATGTGAACATAATTGAAACAATTTCTTTTAATGAATATACTTGATCGTTAAAACTTGTTAACATAGGACGATGCAATCATGGAATTCCACCTCTTAATTTCCGACAGAATGCTCCAAAACATGTTTCATTATGCAAAGCCTCCATTAAGTGTTCCTTGTTTGTATCACAAATGCTTGATTCCATATTCTAAGCATATGCGGAAAATAACAATATTTTTCCTAGTTTTAATCTCAACAAATGTTGTTCTAAAACAAATATAAATAAGTGTCCATTGAAAGCACAACATAGATAATGCAAACCCAACATTCATTCACAAGCACATAGTCAACTAAGTGTCCTTAATTTGATCATTAAGTAACAATGAAGAGTGTAAATAGCAACTTCCTTATTTGCATTTCTTTTGGGATATTATTCTCCATGCTCTTCAACCTTGCAAATGCTGAAAGTGATGAAGAATGTAAATAGCAACTCCCTTGTGTCATAATTTTCTTTTCCTTTTGTTCCTTCTCAATGATGTTTTTTTTTTTCTTTTTAGAGACTAAATAGTTATTGAACTACAATTTGAAGGGAAAAAATAATCTTACATTTTTTTTATTTGTTTCATTTCAGATCAAAAGCAACCAAGAAGACATGTCAATCTAAGCCCTTTTGATAGTTGGAGGAGTGCTTACTTTTGCATGATGAATGTAATTAGCAAATAAATTTTTGTTTTAATGAGTATTTGTTAGAAGTAGTTTTGAATTAAATTTGCAAAAGTTTGGTATAAAATTTAGAATAATTTTTTCAACTGAAAGAAAAAGTTATTTTTTATCACTCGTAATCAAATTGATATTTTGAAACAAAAGCGAATACTTATTATAAAAAAAAATTATTAAAAATAATATGGATTTTATGTAGTCACAACCCTATGTCTGAACGCACTCATCCACATCAGGATCGTTTATTCAAAGAACAAGCGATTCATTTTTCAAATTTTTTATTAAAATTTAGATTGTTCGATAATGATTTGCAATCTAAATGTTTTTAACTACATATAGTCACACCACCCACAATTCAAATCCAAATAAATTATGATATTTATCTCCGTGAAACATTATCTATACATGTCTATGCTACACACAATCATATAATGTCTATGTTTTTTTTTCAAATTTTCTCTTTGATGACTATAATATTGCTTTTGATTATTATCAATGAACATATGTGTAATCTCTTAACTCCATATAGTAACAATGCTTACTTCAAAATGTATGTAGCATTCAAACACTTGCAACCTCAAATCCAATAATTACACAATCAATATAACTGGTACTCTAAACGTGCAAGACTCTGATATCCATGACTTCTGTACGGGTGGTTGCTATGATCACACACTTTTGGTCTTCAAATGCATCCAAGATGTCAAGAGAGACTTCTATTTTGTGACTAAAGCACACATCTCCTTTGTCAAGAATATTACTATGAATGCCTGCAATGAACTTAAAGGTAACAACTATACCCACAAAAAGTTACATATAAATCTACTTTCATCAGAAGTTATTTTAAACTTTTGATAGAGATTTATTTTTACTTTCACCATGTGAGTTTTAGACATTGACCAGTCATTTGAAGAACTCAAAGTTAAATCCTAACTAGAATAATAAATGATCATTTCTTAAAATAAAATAAAATCAATGATCATATTTTACTTATCTCATGTTAAACTTTAAATTACGAGACCCTCCTTCTAAAAAGCATATGGTTAAGACCAAAATAAAAACACCAAAGCTTTAAGTTTGACTTTTTACTAATACAAGAGCTTTAAGTTTGACTTTTATTAATATGAGATACATATTTTATTAAAATTAAAAAACTGTCAAAAATACTATGTAACTTATATTAAAATTAAAAACTGTCAAGATAAGTTGGTTAAAATGAAATTTTTTATTAATCTTTGGCCTCAAGATAACTTTTTATTTTGTACGTTTGATTATGTAGGTTTTAATTTATTAAACTATACGGATCCTAACAGTGCCACAAGTTTGTATGGGAGAATGTATATGCCACTTCTTTCAACACTAATGACTATGGCCTTCATTGCCACTTTTGGTGTGTGACAGTCTTCTAAGCCTTCTGCAAATGGATTATGGAGACAAAGGATTGAGATGGCAGAAACGTTTTAATTATTTTTTGCATGGCCATGTATTTAATTAGATGTCCTTGTTGATTGCATAAATAAAAAAATGTATGTTTATGATGATTCCATATGTATTCACGCAAATGAATAAGCAGCAGTGCAGTGGTAATTTGTTTTTACTATTCTGTTCAACGTTTTGAAAAAACAAAAAAGTTGTTTTCTGGTATTAACCCTCCTATTTCCGGAGATTTGAACTCTAATTCTCTCAAACAATCCGTCCTAAAGTTTATTAACCCCTTGAGCTTAATTGTTTGGCTAAACCAAAATTGTTTATTCTTTAAAAAAAAATTGTTTATGATATCATATCAAAGCATTTCCTTTTAAATACTCAAAAACTCTCCTTAAGTTGCTTCATTTTCAAACTTATCATTAAAGTTCAATCTCACCTAGATGGATACCAATACCAAAGTTCAACCTTTTAAATTGTGATTTGTCCTTCATCTAATCGAACTCTAGATTCTCTAATCGAACTCTAGATTCTTCTAAATAATTCATTTGCGCTCTTGGTTAAAAAAATTGTTTATCATATCATATCAAAGTTTAAAGTGCTTCATTTTCGATCTTACAATTAAAGTTCAAACTAGGTGAATACCAACACTAAAATTTCAAGCTTTTAAACTGTGGTTTGGCTTTCAAGTTGCCTAACAGTACGTATATCAAGTTGCCCAACAGTACGTGTTGCAATCAAGTGTAGTAGTGATTGTTTTACGTTGATTTCAAAACAAACCTCTTTAAAAAGATTCTTCAGATTACGAATATCTGAAATTTTATAATTTTAAAATGTAAATTTATTCACATAAATTAAAAAAATCAATTTGGTTAGAACAAGAAAACCATGAACATAACTAGCATTCATGCAGTATGAATTGTAATATACTATCGTGCGTATAGATCTGCAATGCATGCCTACAAATTACTAACGTCAAAAAACCACATTTTGGGGTAAAATTCATCAATAAAAGAATAACATTGATTTATCCATAATTATACAGTACCATTCTTGGAAATATTTATACCAAACCATAATCATTTTAATCTTCCCGCACATTGAAAAAACAAATGAAGCCACGTAAAATTTGGAAGAGTATGATTACAACTATATTCCCATGCTCCTTACAAATCATTAACTCATACTCCAAAATTGCAGTTCAATTAATTTCTAAATGGCCTAAACAGTACGAGCAACTATCATTGTCATTGAAAGAAAAACATCTGCCCCCATAAAAGAATAACAATGCTCACCCATTAAAGAAGGCATCACCATAACAAACTCTTAGAGGTTTTGGTTCCATAAATATGGACTAATATTTTTTAAAAAGGTTTAATTTCCTAATCAGTTTCAACACAAATAAAAAAGTAAGGCCAAATCATGCCCCAGCATTCCTTCTGCCAACACGAGCAACAAAACCAGCTTTGATTGGAGCAACTGATCTTCCTGATCCACACTGCAAGCAATAAACCAGTGTTATAGAATACTGAATGGTAGAACAATCGAAAGGGGTAAAAGTGTAATAGAAAAATTCACCTTCTCACACCGGAGAAAGAAGAGACGGTTCTCCTTTGAAAGTAATGTGTCCGGACTCTTGCATCCAATACAAATGACATATTCATCTGAGAAAAAGAATGCGTAACAATTTAAATCGACAATAACCCTGGATTAATAGAATTGCTGACTTTTTGTTTTGCTTTGCTGATTTTTAAAAAAAAAAAATTACTGGAAAATATATAAGCAGCAAAAGCACAAATAACAACAGAACTTTCATATGTGCGAAACTATCCATTCCTGAAAAGCAGCAGATTATTAAACGTTAAAAACAAATACTTACTGATATATCGTCGGAGAATTCCTTCAAAGTTCTTTGGTGCAAATCTTCCCTTCACAACCAATCTTTGCTGTCCATCTAGGGAACCACTCGTACCCAATTCAGCAAGCAAGAAAGCCATAACATGATCTGGCGGTCGATGCATCCTGAAAGATCAGGTAACAGTACAGCATCAGCACATTAACAAGAGGGGAGTATTGAGGATAAAAAATCAGTTTCTGATATGTAGAAGTAAAATACAGGGTATTATACAAGCTCAACAAGTAAATAAAAAATAACCAAAGGTGATGATAATCACTCGACAAATAGAATCGCTAGGTTTTTCATTTTAAAAACATCTCAAATCACAATTGTTATCTGCAGACGTTCATACATTTGGACATGTGTTGTTAAGTTCTAAAGATACATCAATTTATAATATTATTGGCACAGATAAAAAATATATATACATACGATTTGCACAGGTCCATAAAATTCACAAACACAGTTTTCTTTGTGCCTTCACGGAGAACTTGAGGAGGCCTCATAACTGTCCTTCGCCGATCTCCAGCAAGATCTGGATTATGTTCACGTAGAATGTTGAACACCCTGCCAAGAAGCTGTACCAAAAATCATTTAGAATCAACAAGAAAAAAAAGGAGGGAGGATTGGAAGCAATTTCTAAGTAAAAACTGAAAAGGGCAGATTGAAAATGCTTTAGGTAATATTTTGAACACAGCTCGTGATCCAAGGGAAGTGAATAGGCTTGATTCAACAAGGATAAAATGTAGAATCCTATATAATCAAATATTCTCTAAGGCTCATGTTGATCATTAATTAACATGCTTCAATTTGAAAAATTGAAACCTACGAGTCTAGACGTAAAACATCAGCCGTCAGAAGACCCAAAACAGTCAATTAAACTATTCTGAACACATAGATTAAGAGATCCACAAGAACCAGATAATAACTAATTTGAATCATCTAGTTCCAAAAAAACTAATTTGAATCACAGATGAGAGGTAAAATCAGCTCAGAAACACTATGGAATTAGTTGATGAACGTGTACAGAAATTTGAAATTGACATTGAAAGAAGTTAATTAGATGTACATCAGCATAAAAAATGGCATACCTCCTCATATTGATAATCACAATCACTCCCTTCCCAAGGATAACAAGGCTGCAAAGCAACAGCTTCTTCTTCATTATCTTCAGCATGATCTAAAAGCAATAAATTTCACCATAAGTTTAGCATTCATTAGCCTTCCCTCAAGGCATTACTTGTAGTCAGAACGAAGCACAGTCCACTATCAACACAAATTATATTCATATATAATTTTATTTGACTGTTTACCATCCAAATCTTCAACTGCCTCTGCACTAGGGCCACTCTCATCAATATCATTTATGTTACTAATTTCAACCTACAATCAAATAACAAACTTCAAGTGTCAAATTGCAACCAATAAAATCTAGTTGAGCCAAATAAAAAACTTCAACTCTGGAAAAAGTGTCTTACAGGCTTCTTCTTCTTCTTTTTCAAACCAGAAAATGCACTGTCAGTCCCATCAGAAACTGCAAGTGAATAGCTATTAATAATCAACATTGCCGAATCACCATTTTCAGATAACTTTAAAAACATAAACCATGCCAGGAGATTGCTAATGCTTGTTTGTTACTATAATTTACATACCTGGCAGATTTTCTATCTTCTCGGCCAATTTATCCACTGATTCATCATCTGCAGGATCTATAACTGTAACTTTCTTCTTCTTCTTTTTCTTAGTAGGATCAAATGGTGCAATCTGCAATTTAGTAATTCGTGCAGCAGCAGTTAGTACAGTTACTACAAACTGAAGTACCAACCTTGGTTATCATATATTAGTATCTAACAACATATGCAAGTCATGTCTCGATTCAATAGTAACAATCCAATCAATACAAATCTCTGGTGTGTATCTGTTTTGAACATGAATCTCATCATTCTTGAGTCCTGATGCATTGTCATGAATCCCGAATCACTACAGTCTAAATGAATCCCGACTCATTCTACTGAGTCACATCCTAAACATAGTGTAGCCAGACATTTTCCTTTTGTCATTTGATTTATGACTTGAATCTTGAATCATTTTAAGGTTAGTAGATGATACATGAGCTTATAGTTTTCTATGTCAGTTGTTTTTCATAATTTCCTTTAAAATGTCATTTTTTTATTGGTAATGTATTGATAATAAGATTCAATTCAGGATTCAGAAAATAGGTCTTCCTATTCATAGTTTGAAATAACAACGGTACCAACTAATCAAGGAGATCCATGACCAAGATATCATGCATTATAAATCAAATATCACCATCCCAAATCACCAATTTACAACAATGAAATTCAAAAAACCTGATTACAGAACATCGGGCACAATCAAAGGAAACACAGCAGTGAAAGCATTCTTAAAACCAAGATTGACAAACGCAGATAGCGGAAAACAGCAGATTTGTTAAAATTCAGTTACGCATTAGCAACTATTTGAAAATATTTTGTATTAATTAGTCTATCGCGGAACAATAGTGGTAGTCCAATTCCGCTACATTATAGCAGTAAAGCACCCCTATAGCTATTGTTTAACAACATTGCTTAAAACGATAGATAACTATGGGGAAAATAAACTTACGTCTGCAACCTCCTCCTTCATACCACTTGGTGTTTCATCTGCCATGCTTGCTGCAGTACAGGTAATTAAACAGTCAATTATAAATTTTACAACCTAAATTAACATACATTGCGCTAAAATAAAGAATGAAGACTCAATTAGGTCCCTCGCAATTTTCTCGAGGCACAATTCAGTCTCTCGTCAGGGAAAAAAATAAATCCCTCACAATTAACATACCCTACTAATGCCCAACACTTTCACAGCGCATTGGGTTTCAAAATAAGTCGTGGATGGAATTGGGCAGCCAGAAAATTGTGAGGAACTGAATTGGGTTTAACTCTAATTACACTGAAAAATCAACATGTATAACTCCCAGAATTCCAAAGTAAAAATATAACAATTATCAGCTAAATTTGTGCGAAAATTATCTTATTCTGAATTCAAAGTAACGCATAATCAAAAGCAAACACGAGTAAAAGCTATGAGAAAAGATTAGAGAAATAAATATAAAATCAAAGGCTTTGATTTCAGATATTGAAAAAAAACGATGCAAGACGAACCTTTGAAAGCAGAAGCTGAGAAAACGCAGAGAAAAACTGAGAAAAGAGAGCGAAGAAAATCGAATCTCGTTTGAAACGAAAAGTAGTGTGTGTGTATTTTGTGGAACCGAAATTCGATTTATTTTGATTTTTCAATCAAAACACGTAAAATCATCATGAAAAACAGTAAAACAAGAGGCAGAGTTAACTACCTCTGAAGGAGGTAGCGGCAGTTAACACAGCCGCTGGAGGAGCCAGCGGCAGTTAACTGTCGGCGATTAGACTAACGGTTGTTAAAAGGTAAAATCATCATTTACTTGTGTCAATAGGAAGTATTCATTGTAAAAAAACAATTTTCTTCCTTATGAACAAGTATTGGGCTTAGTGCTTTTCTTGAGCCCAAATTCGATTCCTACCCTAGTCATTTTATGGGAATATTTTGAGTTTGAATTCCAACCTATATTATAATATACTAATAATCATGAGTGCCATGTAAGCTCGGTCTAAGGACATCCGATTGTAGGAGTATGGGTTCGAACATGTGACTCCCCATTTATTCACACTTTAGTGTGAGATTTGGATTTGTCATTGGACAAAGATGTACAACAATGTCGCACATTACATTGTACTTAGAAAGGAGAGTGATGGTGCAATAGAGTTAAGGCTTAAATTCGAGCGTGTTCGAGATTAAAATAAAATAAAAAGTGTACTCCCTCTATTCTAAGATGTAAGCAAAAAAAAACTCACTTTTTTGTTCTAAAATGTAAGCAAAAAAGACAAAATTTTATTCTATTTGATTTGATCTTGTTTTTTTAAAAAAAAAAACATCTTTTTCAAAAAAAACTTTTGTTTATTCTCGTGAAATTAAATGCAAGTTATATTCAATTTTCTCTCTTTCGTTTTCTCGATAACCAATAGTCAATGAAAATTGTTTTTACATCTTCCTATAAAACTTATTCTAAAGAAAATACAAGAAGTTATACTCTAAATTCTTTTGTCTTAATTTTCTTAATAAATGTGATTGGATTTTTTTTCTTATAATTGGGACGAAGGGAGTAATTCTAAAAGGTTTTTCCCAGGTTGCTCATTGAAGAATTATGGATAAAAACTACCTTGCATGTAAAAAATTACATGTGACTAATTTTCCATGATGTTGGATAAATTGCTTACAATTCTTGTAAGTAAAATCTAGGTCTCGTCTTTTAAAAAAGGTGGGTGTTGCAAGTGTAAACTCTTACTACGGTGCCTTAGATAATTGTCTCTTTGTAATGGAGTGAGTTGGCCAATAGATCAGCCTTCAATATTTTTTTTTAAAGGACCTTCAATAGAATATTAGAATTGTTTTATAAATAAGAATCCATTTCATTATTATAACTGCTTTTCAACAATTCATCGTCACTTTACTGATCAACTTGGATTGAATCTTTTAAAATTTGAAACATAAAGCATAAAATTTTAATAGTTGATTGAAAGAAACAACTTTAATAAATCACATAAGTGAATTGATTTCAACATTAATATGTGCAAAAATCACATAAGTGACAAAACGGATTGATTTCAACATTAATATGTGCAAATTTTTATATGATAGAAAAACTCATTTATGAAAAGACAGACTCTAATCTGGCTTTAACATGCGACATACTGTTTTTCTTTCCTTCTTTTAACTTGATATGCAACATAGATGTTTGTATGTTTTTTAGAAAAATAGAGATGTTTGTGTTTGTTTTTCAAAAAATTATATTATAATACAGCGCTGCGATAATTTATAATTTGATATTTGTATTTTTTTTATATCGTAAATGTATAGTTATTAAAGTCAATTAATCGCACTAATAATTTTTTTTAAGAAATGTGAAAAACAAAATGACCATGACTTATGTACAAAATTATTGAAAAGAAATACTACGATTTATTTATACTTGAAAAGTGACTAGGGGGGAACAGATACAAACAGTATGATTAGTGCGTGTTCTAACTTTAATAATGCATGCATAATGATGAGATATTTCAATTATTGAAATCTGAAAAAGTTTGTTTACATATTTATCAAATCATCCAAATCTATTTTCTCTAGTAATATCATAGATCTTACTGATTACTATCCCTGTAGTTGGAAAAATTGATCTCAACGGATACTGGCAAAAAGTTTAGAATGAAGGACTGCATTTAATTTGTGCATCTTGTGACTGTTATTATGGTCATTTGGCTCGAAATTGCAATGTCAAGCCTCTGCCATTAACCTCATAAAAAGTGAATATTGAGAAGATGGTGAATTCTCTCTAATTTAACTATTATGATGATGAGTACCAGAGTTCAATATTTTAGCTTAGAATAGTAGAGGTGCTTGCAATTCTGCAGCAAAAAGATATATTAAGGATTTGATAGCAAGCCGGTAATTATTATCATCACATGGAAACTCATTGTCAATTTGAGAGAGTGATATTCTTTTGAAATAACTTGCACTACAATCCATTCATATTGTTGAAACTCGTGGCAATGTTGGCGGTCTTAGGGTTCTATGTACATTGGTTGTTCTACTCAAACTGCTCATCAGGTCTCTAGCCCGTATTCTTTCCTGCAAACGAGAGTCCCACACTGTGTTGTTCTTTCCATCACCATTTCCGTGTAACCCTCCCCGGCTTGAGAGTGATGCGGCCAGTTCACTTTGAGTATATCAAAGTCAATGAAATCAAGTTTACAACACCATCCATGAAGATACATTGGGCACAACCTCAACGATTAACAACACCCAAACACAGTAGAGAGTGTGTGCTCCAATGGTGATGATCAAAAGCAAACTCTTGCACCTTTAATTTGATGCATGACAATAATATAAAAAAAAAAAAAAATTGCCATGCCAATTTGGTGTTGAATATTGTCATATTTTGTAGACTTGTAGCCTGTATAATGATACATGAATTCTATTGAGTCCAGATCTGCTCCATTTCTATATCTGTCCAGTTACCTGGTTCTCTTCACAGATGCTTGACACATACTGAATGGCCAAGATTAAAAGAACTAAAAAATATTCCTGTGAAACCCCATTTCGTAAACAAAGGAGACTCATCTCTAAAATGCAGTCCAGCCACCGTGTCTGCCGCCGTTTGGCCTTCACATGTCACAACTTCCATGCTGTGTGATAGGGATATTTGCGCCGTCATCTCTTCCTTTCCCCGCCACCTACGGTGGAACACTTTTCAGGATTCAGATCACCGCGGCGGAGCCGGTAGATTTGTGAAACCACTACGCTAACAACTTACAACAACTTTGATTTTGAAGCATGCTAGTCTGATTTCATAATCGTTTTCTGTTTTTGAATTCTGGAAATTGAAATAAAATAATAAAGGAAAAAGTAGGAAACATTTGAAATGCTGCAACTCGTAACATCGTGCCATTAGTGGATTTCAGTGGTGGTGATTTGCGGCAGAGCGATGGGTTTTCACGGGAGCGGTGAAGCAACGTTACAGAAGGAGGAAACGGTACGAGGGAGAGGGAGAAGGAAGCGTACAGTTGAGAAGAAGAACAGTGAAAGGGTTATCTTGTTTTTTTAATCTCCACCGTTGATATTTTATGCGCCACTTGTCGTACATCTAAGCAAGGTACTGGGAAACTGGAGGAAATAACTACTGGAGCAGATCCCAACTCAATTCTATTAATTTAGTTATTAAATATATACTATATAAAGATTAATGCAAAGATGAACTCACAAAGCCTTGGGTAAAAGAAAAAGTATCAGAGACTTGAAACAGTTTCAGGGCGATCTAATTCATAATATGCATTACTGATAATGCCTACTAAGAATCATTGAAGGATCCTTGGGGAAATATGTTTCAGTTCTCTTGTATGAATACCATGCAAGATTTTTTAATCAAGACAGAATTATAAACATGGATTCCAAAAATGAATTCAAATTCTAACGCCTGTTGATGAGAAATCTCATGCTAAATTGCATGATTTTGCATTCAAATGTCTAGTATGGAGCATACCTTAAGATATAGGGTTCAAACTGTTAGAAATTTAATTCACAAATTTCAATGTGCTAAGCTCACTAAATGCACATAATAGTTGAAAGGATAAGATGGTAATAATGTTATACTCCAAAAAATTGTACAAGAGAACCCTGTTATTCACAGCTCAATTTTTGCCGTCAAATTTGAAGGGCATTAGCAATTGACCCTGCTAAACTCAATATTTCAAAAGGAGCTTGGTTCGCTAGAGCTTTGACCGTAACTGGGCAAGAATCTGTGATCCAAAAGTAAGCAAATGCCTTCTCTGAGGCTTCTGCAAGTTACAAGATAAAATCACAATTACGTTAAAATATATGAAAATATAGCAATATAGAAGTTGATGAGATTAAGCTAGGACTAACCATCTTTGTGAGTGAATCGCAGCCATGATTGGTTAGGGAACACGCCATGTGTGACATAGGCACTCACTTTTGCTGCACCATTGGCTGCCAAAACTTTCTGAGGGAAAAAAGAGAGAAATGTTAACTCGTATTTAGATGCAGACACATGCATTGAAAATAGGCATAAGCTGGTGTGCATACACGTGCATATAGAGAGTCTATTTGGTTTGAGAAGATGCTCTATTTTCATTTTCACCTTCCACTTTTAATTATAAAATACCAATTTTTTTTTCATTCTATTTACCATTTTAAAAAATTTGTTCCAGAATCAGTGGGAAAAAAAAAAAAACTTATATTTCCACCGTTTCTAGTACAAATATTTAAAAAGGAAAAAAAATTAAAACAATGCAACAATCTTGTAATTAAAAACGAAAAAAATAAAATAAAATGCTTTCTCAAACAAGTCTCAAGTGTTGGCGATTTTCGGTTGGCAAACTCAACCGTAATAATCTTCAAAGATATACAAAATCTTTTTGAACAAGTATACATCTTTTGCGATTAAGAAATTAATAGGTTACCTGACACTCGATCAGGGTGCCTCCAGATTGGACTAAATCATCAACAATCACAACATGATGACCAGAGACATGACCTTCCTTGAGCCGAACTATCCTCTTGTCACCTTCACGTACCTTTGTACATACAACCTGCCATTCCAAGAATTCAGACAACTATAAACAATTAAAATACAAATTAAATACACAGATCCTTGTAGGAGACCAACCACTGAATAATTGTCGAACAGCTTGTGGAATCGCTTCCATGCACCGTCATCTGGAAATGCAATGACTACCTGATCATAACAATAATAAATTAAGACTGCAGGTATGTAAAATTTGCAATGAAATATAGAAAGTACATTGTTTTAGGTTTTAACATTTTTTTGTTTAAGAAAGGTGACGGAAAGTCCATAGTAGTTAATAGCGGATAGCGGCGCGTAGCGGCCGACCCCAAAAATGCTATAGCGGGATAGCGCATAGCGCAATGACCGCTATTTCATAGAGAGCAGAATAGAGTTTTATATGAACAAAACAGAGGATTGTTTGTACAAACTACAAACAGAAACAGAGAGAAGAATGGAGTTTGGAATCAATAATAACAAAGAAAACTAGAACAAAAAAGTAACAGGACAACAGAGTTTGAGATTGTTAAACAAAAAAATGACAGGATAACAGAGCAAACACGACAAAGTAGAGGAAGATTTACAGCAGAGGTGAAGAAGTTTCACAGAACAGCAGAGAGAAGATGCTGAGAGAAAATGCATTTTGCGTTTTGTAGATAAACGCCGTTTTGCGTAAAAATGAAAGAAGGAGGAGAGAACCTGAACTTTTTAGGGTTTGATGAAAAAGTCAAAAATACCCTTGTTTTTTTTTAAACCAAGGACAATTTTGTATTTTCTCTTAAAATGAAATAGCGGTTCTAAACTGCAAAACCGATACGAAGCTTTACGCCGCTATCTCACACCGCAACGCTATGGCTTGTTGCATAGCGCTCCGGCACCGCACCGCACCGCGCGGCCGCTATTGGCCGCCATTGACTACTATGACGGAAACAATGCAAAATTGTTTTAAGAAAGGTGATTGAAACAACGCAAAATACTCACATTATCAGCATCAGGAAGTTGTAGCAGACGTTGCTTTAGGAGAGGAATACCAGTCTCAAACAATGGCAAAACCTCATCTCCGAAATAAAACCTCTCCTGTATAATTTCAAATCATAAGTACTAATAAAATCTACAGCACACTGTTAAAATATCAAACTACATAGCCTAACCATGCTCCTAAAACGCAATAAGTCTCTACAAAGAAGCAATGATCTCCTAAAAGTTTAAGAGAGAATATTATAAAGAAAATTTCACAAATTAAACTATGTTGCTACTTAGTCTACGTATGATGTGTAGGTCAAATTAAATGAGAGCAATACTAATATATTCAATAGCAATTCATGAAGCAAAGCATAGAATACAATAGAACTTCCTTTAAATGCCTTAAAAACACAAACCTGCAGGGCATGAATGTCGTATATGACTAAACTAGTTGGGCCACCTCTTGAAATTGGGATATTTGACAACATACGTGCAAGGGTGAAGGCAGTTGCTACATCTCCTTCTTCTTCCATTCGCTCAAATGATCCAGTTGGGAAGAAAGGCAAAACCAATGTGAATGAAGCAACAAATAGACGAGGGAGTGCATATATGACAGAAAGTTGTTCAAACACTTGAGCTGGAGAGCTGAATGATGCCAAAAAGGCAACATGTTGACCTCTGAGCTCTTCTGCGTTATTTATAAATATATTTGGAAACCCATCTGCAAATGACCTGAAGAAGTTGGTATGACCAAAAATATTAAGATTGCTACTAAAAGTAATTAACATAACTAAATATCATGAGAATAAAATTTCAGAAACATGAAAATTAAACGAACAACCAGATGAAGACCGTGTAATTTCTTCCAAGCAAAAAAATGAGAATGTAGTACTATAAAGCTCCTGCCATTGAGGTATAGGAAAGGGTTGGATCCATTACAAATCTATTGTAATCAGTGTTGTTAAATAGCTACCATGGCAACGCCATGGAAGAATGGCATGGCGGATTTTTTGACAACCACCACAGCACCATAGGCTGCATTGGTGGATTTTAGGCCTTCCTCCATATTCTTCCATCCACCGTCGACAACACTGATTGTAGGCAGTCTCAATTTGCAAATCCTATGATGATCTAAAGCAGTGTTAATGTTCACCGCTGACATGTATTGCATCATTATCATCATTAATGTGTTCATCGGTTCCTACACCACTGAATTTAAACTCATTTCTTCCTATTTTATAAATCAGCCTCATACTTTTCAAATCCATTACTTTTTAGTTTGAATCTATTGAAATCAGCCTTTATATTGCATATTGCAAAATACATGTTCTCTCTAATTCCACAAACAAAGTGCCACCACTAAAGACTTGGTATCGTTTAAAAAACACATATCTACAATGAATCGTTTGCTACTTTATCACAATCAATATATATAAGTTACCAACTCTCACAAACAGATTATCTGATCTTAGTACTTTCTCAGACTCTTCTTTTCATCTTAGCTTCTACCTCCGCTGGAAGCTTCCATACACAGCCACTCGAGAAAGACTACTTGTAATTCAACCCAAAAAAAAAACACTTTAATCTTTACAAAGGATACACAGAAAAGCATTAGAATATCTAAGCCTAATCTTTACAAAGGATAAATTGAATTTGAATTTGAAGAATTCATACAAACCCTCTAAAATCCTCCTCCAATACAATTTTTTAGTTGGGGGAATTAGTAATATGAAGAAAATTAATGGTGCTTTGTTTCAGCTTTAAAAAAAAATAGATTGTGTTAGAAAAATCTAGAGATTTTTTTTTAGAGATTTTAAAACAAATCTGAAGCAATTTATTTTTGTTTACTATCCAAAAAAATCACTTTTTAAAAAACTTGATTTTTAACTAGTTCATATGTTACCTCCTTGTTCTTGAAAAAAAATAGATTTTGGGGAAAGCTAATCCTAACAGATTTTCATTTAAGAGTGAAAATAGATTTTTTTGATAAAATGATTTTTATAAAATCCTAAACAAACACTTAAAAATAACAAAAGTGATTTTTTTTATTAAAAAAAATATTTTTTTCTAAAAAATTCCAAAACAAAAGCACCCTAAAGCCCTCCCCTCCCAAAACTCTCAAATCTTTCCATTTGTTCCTTCCTTTTTTCCAAAGCCCTCCCCCATCCCTTCCTCTCTAAACTCGCAAACAAAGATTGGGTCTGTTTGATTGTTCAGGAGGGGAAGGCTTTGGGAAAGGAAAGGAAAAAAAGGAGGAAAGAGTGATGGAAGGAAGGATAGTCCTGAAATAACAGGAGGTTTATTTTTCTTAATAATGCATAGAAAGGACTTAGAGGTTAATGAGTTGGATCCAAATTTGGTTTATGATAGAACACTATGGCGTAATTTGATCCATGTAGGCGACCCCACTTAGTGGGATAAGGCTTGGTTGTTGTTGTTGTTGTAATGCATACAGAAAAAAGATATGCACCATCAGTGTAAATGCGTCCAATAGAAACAGAGTATTTGGTATTATATTTAAAAAACTCTGATGAGTTCCTATTGCATTATGGCGTAAAAATATTTTAGACACTCACCCCTTCTCGGACCCTGTGATGCGGGAGCTTTAGTGCACTGGGTTGCCCATTTTTAGTGTATAACCATTAAACCCAATTTTTAATTTTGAGACTATTATAAGCATTCCATAATCAATCACTAAAAAAGATAACCTCTCAAATAAGGTTAAAATTACTCTCTCATTTCTTGGCATCCTCTTCCTCCCCTCCAAACCCCCATACAACCCTGAAAAATGTTCAACTAAACCATCCCTTATATAAACCCTACTAATTGAATATGAAAAATAATCAAAATTACAAATTTTACAACCTAAATTAACATGCATTGAGCTAAAATAAAGAATGAAAACTCAATTTGGTCCCTCACAATTTTCTCGTGCCCCAATTCGGTCGACATAAAAAATAAACCCAAACTAAGGCCTAATTTGAGTTTATTTTATGTCGAGGATTGAATTGGGAAAATTGCCAGGAACTGAACTGAATTGGGTTTCACTCTAATTACACTCTAACAATTATCAGCTAAATTTGTGGTCTAATTATGAATTCAAAATAGTGCATAATCAAAAGCAAAAGCTATAAAAAAAAACACATTCCAGAATTGGAAAAGATTAGAGAAATAAATATAAAATGAAAGGCTTGGATTTGAGATATTGAGGTACCTACCTCCATTTGATATTCTGAAGAGTGATGTTAGTTTGTGAGTGAGAAGCAACTTTGATGGCAAGTTCTTCACAATCAAGTGAGTAAAAGAGATTAACATGCTTTTGTGGAGACTTCACCATTGCTGTCATTCTTCTCTGTTTCTTACACAAGAATCACAGACTAGGTTAAGAAAAGAGAACACTAATTACTATGGGCCTTATGGGTTATGGCCCAATCTCAGAAACAGAACATATGGGTGTAAATAGTTGTACATAGCAAATAAATAAATGTTCTCTAATTTTCTTTAAGCTTTTTTGAATTTAAAGAAAAACAAATATTTTTTTATGGTCTGGCAACATTTCACCACATTAAATGTTTTAATGATCCATGAATAATTGAAAGTTTTGTGATGTTGTTTAGATGTATTTTTAAAATTGGCTTGTTGTATATGCAATTGAGAGAAACTCAAGTGTATAAGGCTGTGAGGATTGTGACTCTGGTTAAATGAATACTGATATGAAAACTTAGAATATTTGTGTGAATAAGTAATTAATTCACATTCATGCTTAGATTTAATTGTGCACTTGTTTTATGAATCATGCAAACTTGAAATGATTTGATTTAGAGTTTTTTATTAGTCACAAAACTTGAAAGTTTCCACTATAGATGTTTGTACTTGTTTTGAAACCTTTTTTTGATCGATTTTTGTTTGAAGACAAAAAAAAAAAAAATTAAGTTGGAAAAGTTGATGAGTGTCAAATCTACTTGATTTCACCTAAATATTTAGGACACTTGTTAACTTGTTTTGCAATCAATCCATTAGAGATTTTACAATTTATTTTGTAAATATTTAATAGTTAGATTTCAAATATGAGAGTCAATAGTATGACTTAATTTTTCTTATTTTGACAGGTTTTAATGAACAAGATATACTAGGTAGCAAAACATCAAATAAGTGATGCAAACATACATTGACTCATCAAACCCACAATGAATCAGGAGCGAGCAAGTCCAAGAGTTTGGAAGGTGAAACAAGGCAATTTAGCTTACCCAACAAGTCCTCTCTCTAAGAGAATATTAAGGAGGTTCATAGACTTAGAGCTGAGCTCGAAGAAATCACCTATAAAGGGCACTTGTTAAGGAAACTAAAAATGATAGATTGACATTGAAATCCACAATTTTTTGACTTTTAAAAAGTTGAATTCACAACTTTTCACCAATTTTCAATACATTGTTTCTATTTTAATTCTCTTAATCAATACCCTAAAGGCACTCTTTAATATTTTCCATAAAAAAATATCAATTCGCTTAACAAGTTATATTGGTGTGAAGGTTAGACGACCGCTTGATTTGTTAGAGGGCTCATATTGGATATGAGCGCCTTATTTGGTGCGTCACAACTCTTTGATAGCGCATATGAGTTATAGATGCCTTTGAACATGTCATTTAAGGACATAGCTTAGTTGGTGGACTTTAGGTCAAAGAAATGGGTTTCGACCTAGTTCGAAAAGTTTCTTAACTATATAATGATTCATAATGTATATTAATTGTTTATTTTAGAATTTGAATTTAGTCTAACTCAACTCTATAAATTCAATCCGTAAGGTGAGATTTGTCTACCATTTATAAAAATATATTTACATCATATCATTCAATGTGAGACTCTTAACACCTTATTTATGTTCAAAATATGACATCTAAAACATGACCATGACATATCAATATAACTCTAATGTTAACATAGAGTTCCAAATGTTTCCACTCAACCTTATAAAATTGGTATGTTGTGTAAAAATGAGTTTGAAAAAGCTTAAAGATTTTTAATGATTCATAGATTATATAATGATTAGAAGTGTAAAAAAATATCAGTGCGTATCAATTAAATACTACTACTAGTATGCATTTTTAAAAAGTATATGTTATAAATGAAGGGAAAAAACAGAGTTAGAAAAGCAACAAAATTGGTGATTGGAGTTTATATTTTATTTTATTTAGTCAAATGAGTATTTGGTAGCATGTTTTGTGGATTGTGAAAGAGGAGGACATGTGCTTGACTACTATGAAGAAAATTCAAAACATAATTTCAGGTTCGGCTCCCTCTTCCTCCTCCTGTCTCATTCATTCCCATCCACCAAATATATGTCTCATTCAAGCCAAATTATGATTAGCCCCATCAATAAGTTGTTTTAAAATATAACATATTCAACACTTATTTTTACTTAGTCAACATAAACTTTCTTATTGAAATTAATTTGACTAATATACCTAACAAAAACTGTGCTTTCAAATGCCCTCAACAGGAAACAAAACTAATGAAATGAAATTAGGACACAACATTGAGAGATATTGTGTCATGCATCAATAAGGACAAAAAGTTTGGGAGATTTCTTGCAATCTACAACATTGCCAATGAATGAATCTTAATTCTATTATTTTCTTTGTTTTTATGCACTTTATTAGTTAATCACATTTCCTAGCTGTTTCCTCTTATCATAACACGTGATGGCTTTAAATCTTCACTGCAATTGACTTGTAAATTGTTTATAACCACTACTTTTGGAAACTGGGGAGCTACATGAACTTTGGAATTTTTCTACTTAGCCATTTTGTACTTTTGGAAACTTTGTCTTTGTTGCATGAATAATAATTTAATGAAATTAAGTTAGATTTAAGGTCTTCTGGATGGAGCCACTGTTTTATTACTGCTTCCATTTTATATGTCCCTTTGAGCCTTAAAAAAAAGTAGACCTTATCTTTCACGTTCTGAAATAGCCTTGTTGAGTTGATAAATATCACAATCCCCAGCCAATCTATCTAAAAGGCTAGAATATACCACATACCGTATAGCATTTTGCATTACTACTTTAGGTTAAATATATTAGTCCTTATAAATTTTTAACGGCCAAAAAGTAGAAAAATTCATATTTAATTTAGGTTTTGTTACAAAAATTGATTTCTTTTTTTTGTTAGTTTCTCATAATATTATAACTTTTATGCAAAATTTTATTCAAAAATATGAATTTTTCATGCAAATTTATTTGAAAGGAGTGACCAAAAGTGAAGATTGACAACTTT
Organism: Medicago lupulina; assembly: GCA_958299785.1. NCBI lineage: Eukaryota > Viridiplantae > Streptophyta > Magnoliopsida > Fabales > Fabaceae > Medicago > Medicago lupulina. The sequence continues at coordinate 53,688,411 of OY283145.1, forward strand.
TGAAGACTAAAAATCAATTTTTTTTAAAAGGATTAAAACAAAAAGTTTGTATACTTATAATGACGAAAAACATATTTAACCCTTGTACTTTAAACCAAAATCAAAACCAAATTTCAAATATATCGAGAGTTTATTTTTCTCACCTCATAAGTCATTTCAAAAGTATATTTAAAAATAAAAGAGATTTTGTCTAAAAAATACTTTCTACACTATGTGTGGTGTAACAAATGTATTCTAAAAGTTCAGTTCAAATAGTAAAATATTACCTTAACATTTTTCTTTTGTATGTGAGATTTTCTACATCTTTGATCAAACTTTAGGAACCACTCTTATTCCAACATCAAGTCGTCCAAACGAGACTCTAACATATCATCTTTAGGATTCTTGGAGGATAAAACACTTTTGTGGATCACCATATTATTAAAACCATACAAGTGAGTCTTTGACATCATATCTTCATCCAAAAAATTGTTGCATTAGTTATGCAGATTCTCTAACTCACATTTCACATATCAACATCATTAACGTCACTTTTCATAAGAACAAATTCATGTTGATGTGTAATTGTAATTTTTTATCTTCAACAATAGAAGTGATATTGATAAAAATATGTTTTGAAAAATAATAATAATAACGCTTAGTATTTTGTTAAGAGCTTATATTTAGGAAGGATAAATGTTTTCAAACAAAAATTATAATTGGGGACGATAAAGTATCACACAAGTCATTTTTATCTTAACAAAGTGGTTTTGAGTTTAAATCTAGTAAAAAGAAAAATGCATCTTGTACATTGAGGGAGAATTTTACTGTCTTTGTAATCCTACCTAACTAGAGTCATTTTTTTCTCTCTCTAAAACTAGGACCGGGTTTTGGTGCTGTAAAATTAGCATGCAGTTTCACACAATTTTCAATCTCAGTTATTCATTTCAGATCAAACGGTTGAGAGTGAAAACTGTGTGTTTTTAGTTAAAACAATCCTAATCTTTAAATTGTGATCAGACAACTGTAGTTGATTACAGCACCATGCTGTTACCACAGGGAATCTGGTTCCCTAAAACTAGGGTCATTGTTAATCTTTTCAATTATGTGTAAAGATATACAATTTATGATATTAAAAAATCGAAAACAAATTTTAGCTACGATAAAAAGACTTGCTAAACATAGACACCACAAATGGAGTATAACAAGTTAGTCTTTTAAGTTTTTTTGTTACAAATTGGTCCCTTTAGTTATAAAATATTTGCATCATTATCCTAATTTCATCAAATTCAATCAAAAAGTGTTTGTGTGGATGTTTAATGTTAAGTTAGTTTGTCCAAATTCGTTGCTCCCAAAACTAGAACTCATAGATGTGTTATCCGGTCTTGATTCAAAACAAAGTTGACCAATTACTTGATTTATAATATTGTTGATTAAATATTTATATGTAAAATTAGGCTTGAAATTCAAAAACAAGAAGAAGAAAATATGTATAAGTAATCATGTTTGATTTCTTAAGCACTTTGGATCTACCATCTTAATGTTAAATGGTCTATAAGCACTTTTTAACGAAGTTGACTAAAAAATGGATGACAGTGTAAATATTATATGGCTTAAAGGACGAATGTATGACAAAAAATAACTTAAATGACCAATTGGTAACAAAAAAAACTTAAAGGACTAATTTGTCATAAACATATAACTTAAATGACCAAAGGAGGTATTTGACATTGATTTTATAAAATGTCATGTTAGTCTCCTACTTAACTAAAAGTTAGTCAAGTTGGTCTTTCTTTCAAAGTTTTAAGTTGGTCTCTAAAATTGTAAATTTAGTGTATTTTTATCCATGAATTTACATACTTAGTATCGCTGAATTTTTTGCGATTAACAAATACACATTCTGGTAATTATAATAAACAAAAAACTATATTTTAAATTAATTATATTAATCATGTATGTGATCTTTATTATAGATCACATACATCATTTAATAAATAAATTTAAAATGTTAATTTTTGTTTATAATAATAACCTGAGGTTGAACATAAAGAATAAACAAACTTGACAAACCTTCTACAAAGTGAGGAAATAAATTGACATTTTATGAATATAAGAGACCAATTAAATTGACACACCCTAGTAAAGTGAGGGACTAAGTTGATCATTTACTCAATAACTATTTATTCTAAATGCCATGATTGAAAATGCTGTCATTAAATCAAATGATTGTGTTTACGGTTGATGAATTTGAATAAAAAAACAAAATGTATGCAAAATAAAAAAATTGAATTCAAATTCTGACTATGTAATCTTTAGTCAATTTTATTTCGAAATGGAAGGGTTAAGTGAAACATGCACACCCACAAAATGTTTAGGGTAAAAAGAACAGATGCAAAATCCATCGGTATAAAGTACAGAGGTAAAAAATTTAGGGTAAAAAATCAGTGGGGTTTTTCTAGCCACCCTTTAGCATCACACAGTCAAGTGAATTGCAATTATAACCATGTGAAATGTGACTGACTATATGTCCCATGATGGCTAATCCATCAATATGTTCCTAACTTTAATATGCAAAATTACAGCTATGGTTCATCATTTTAGCACTCCTTCATTGCCTTATGTGATTCTTCTATTCATTCAACAATTGCACATTGCAACTTCATTTCTATGCCCCATAAGAAATGTTTTGGCACCCTTCTAGTAAGACATTAAGATTGCTAAATCTAAGGGTGGCCTTACCTCAAAGCAATTCATAAAAAATTGTACTATTTGCCTATTTAGCTGGGTCTTCACTCACTGATAGTACTAAAAAAACATAGAAAAATATCACTACAATGGTAATTATGTCACATACTCTAATATGATTTTGGGCCTAGATTCTTCATCCTAGATAGTAATAATGAATGCATAATGATATAGAGTGAGGGTGAAAAGTCTCCTTATAGAAGGGTCAATTTATGCTTAGGATAAATTGATTAAGATGAAAAGGACAGAAGTGATGGAAAATTATTGGCCTTAAATGTAAAGTTAAAGCATATAAATAAGATTAACCGTGTCCTTTTTTTGGGTCCCCTAGAGTAAAAAGTCTAAGAAGTGAAACCAGAAAATGAAAGTTACTTGGGTGATTTATTTATTCAGAAACAAAAAGAAATTTATGTGATTTAGTAAAAGGTCGTGAAATTGATGGATATATAGTAAACAAAAGCTGCCACATAATCATCAAAAGAAAATTCTGCCCCTTGAAATGTTCATAAAGTTTAAACTTTCTGGTCATTTTGTCTTGCGGCATTGAATGAATTCAAACAAGAAATAGGAAAACAAAAGTACCTTAGAATTTTATGTTTACAGCAATTAAGTTTGATTTTTAGACCTATATTTAATTTAAACAAATTACTCGATTAAGATCTTGCTAATATGATATTTACGCCAAAAATGTATTTTATAATTGATAGTGAGAACCATAGTAGTGTGTGTGAGGCACCCACAATGGATGGGTCAAAATTAATAGGGACGATAATAGTGTGGTTTGTGTTGAAGTTGTTTGTAGTGCTCGTTTGTTTTTACGTTGAAATATTTGCCGGACACATGACTAAAAAGAAGTTAGGAATCTTAGAGTTATAAAATCACTACAATATTGCCTTGGGACGTGAGAGAAAAGAGAGAAACGTGTATCCAAACACACACGTAATCCAAAATACAGTTTCATTTTTGGGTTTTCTTCGTGCTTGTTCCATTGTTTTAACACGGCTTTGAGCAATTCACATGGCTTTAGATCATAGTTTTGAGACGTAAGTGTTGAATAAGATTCGCATGAAACAATTTGACAAATAGTTAAAGTGGTGGTAGAGGGCATCCTTTCTCTCAAATAGTTTCTCATACTTTTGTTTGGTTGTTGATCTTAAGGAGTTACAAGTTTCAACATGTCTATGGCGAGGTCAACAAAAATTGAAACTTGTAACTCATAAGTTTTTATTAACGAAATATGTAATTCAAACTAGTTTTTCATACACTATCTTAACAAGTTTATAAATAGTAAATAAAAACTTATTTATTTGCGGAAAATGCTAAAATTTATGGAAGAATCCATACAAAAAAGCAAAGAAAATGAGGTGGCACATTGTGATTGGATAAAACTATTTGATAAACACGCACCCATATATTGTTATCAATCCCCGATTGTACACACGTGCTCAATACATACATTCTTGCTTTTCTTGATCGTTTCTTTTGTAAAGAATAGTAACACTTTTTTTTTTGTTATTTGACATTTGAACCTTAGACCTTGCATATATTATGTATTGTTCATACCAACTTAGTTAAGCTCACGAATACAATAATAACCCACTTTGTTTACCTAAGTTGTTTTACATAAGTTTAAAATTAAGTTAATTTGAACAGACTAGACCTCATGATTTTCTTCGTGTTCCTTACTTTGCCTCTTGGGCTATGTTAGTTAAGAGCTATGCCACCCTTTTTTTGGCACAACATGATCTTTTCTTTTTGTTAAATAAATGACCTGAAAATTTATCAAGTCTTATTATAACCATAAAAATTCCATTTAATTATCGTATTAATAAACAGACAAAATAATCGAGCCTAGGTGTGATATCATCCAAAGTTTGGCAGCAAAGGAATGGTACTCTTTGAAGTATCTTCTTATCTCCAAGAAACTGCATCTTCAAAAAATGAATATTCACAAGACTAGGAACAGTACGTGAGCATTTATTAATATGAAATAAATGTATGCAATATTGTAATCTAGTAGTACTATGATATGGTTCCCCTTAATTCCTACGTTAAGGTCATAGAATAAGTACACATTTTAATTTTATAATGTTGAAAATTAAGATAGTGGAAGGCGGCCATACCATATAGAGGGCGGTGGGTTGGTTTTTCTTCAATTTCGTATCTGTTTTGGTCACCAACTGTGGGACACACCAAATCCCCCCATTTCATGTCCTTTCAACATCTTTAACGCATTAATTGAGGGATATTTCTTTCCCTATTGGTTGATTGATTGATTTACTTAAAAGAAAATAATCAATAAGCAAGTATAGTAGTCACTGTTACATTGTAAAAAGTAAGTATGGGTTGTCTTGTTTATTGGACATTTGATGAGTCAGTCCAGTGCATCTATGTGAAATGTATAAGGTTCAAATACGAATTTTAGAAATATTTAGTTATTTTTTTATTTAATTTTCATACATATCACTTTAAAGTTCTTTTTTATTTGTATATAATATATATGAAATGATAGTAGTTATTAGAAACCTGGTCACGACGTTTAAACAAACAATTTTAACATTTTTTATCGGTTGAATTATAATTTAATGAACAATTGAAAGTTGTTTTACTCATGCACATGCAATTATCGTGTATGGGCAGGTTAAGTTGTATGGTCTCTGCAATTTTAGACACTGAAATGGTAACTTACTCAAGCTTTCTTTTACATCAATGATCTGTTTGGTTCATATCTATAATGTAAACCTAAGATGATGGTAAATGCAAATAATGTTGGTGAAGTAGAAGTTGGCTAAAATTTTAAGTGACACAACACAAGAGTAAGTTCTTCTTCACCTTTTGAAATTTCTAGTGTGTACTATAGTGAGGTCTCAGCCGCCGTTAACCACAATTTATTTGGTGGGGTCCAATCACCATCTAAATCTAATGGCCATTAAGTAAGTGTAGAGGCATGAAGCAGCTTGGTGGGTCCAAAATTATTATTGTAATTAACAAAGTATACCAGGCTGCTGTGTGTGGGCTCGTGGGTCCCACTTTGTTCCTTGTCTTAAAGCTGTGGTCAACCAAACTTAGATTTGGTCTCATCTTCACACATGTAAGATGGAAAGGGCGACAAGAGAGCCAAGTGTACTTACAAATTGCAGTTAAAATAATGGAAAAGTAAGTTGTAACGTGATCTTGCTGAAGTGGCCCAATCAAGATGTCAAGATTGAGATGTCTTACCAAAGACAAAAAGCCAATCAAAGTAAATAAATTTTGACTAAAACGTCTTGAGATATTTTATCTTTTACTACCACTTCAAATTATTTTTGGTCATTTATATCACATGAAATATTTGATTTGAGAAGCATGACATATATGTGAGATTTTTGATTATGATGTGTAACGTCCAAGCCAACCATAAGAATTGTCGATTAACCCCACAAACAAACACGAGTTTTTTTTAGCGTGTTTTGTCTTTTTTCATACGTTTTTAGGGAAACTTTTTAGAATAACATCTATCTTAAAATTGTTTCAAGTCAAGCATGTTTAACTAAAGAGTTTTTATGAAATAAACTACTAAAGAAAATACATCTTGTTGATACAAATAATACCAAACAATTTTTTTCCTTTAAACTTGCTCACCATACTTGTACGGTCTTAGGATCTCTCTTGTTCCATTGCGATTTTGTTTACCTTGACATTGTTGGGAGACGTTCGTTGTGATGACTTGTGCACCGGCAACCACTCTCTTTCCTCTTCAATCTCAGGCGCTACATGATGAATCTCCAAACACTCAATTGTTAAATTAAATTCAGAAGGTGGGAAATTAGTTGAGGATGTAAGCAAACGTTTGTATCTTGCTATGATGTGCAAATTAAGGTGTAGTTTTGATCACGTAGTCGTTGATCCTCATAGAAATGTTATGTGTATGATGATGAGTCTTAAGTGTGGAACACCAGCTGATTGGATTTTAACCCAACTCAAAACAATACTAATTTCGAATTGGCCTAAATGTAGTTTCTACTTGGACATATTTTATGTTTTGATCCCACCTTTTTTAAAATTGTGATTTTCTTCCCCATCTTTATTCTTTAGTGATGTAAATAGAGAGATAATTATGTAACTATTTAATTGATTACATGGAAATGAATCATAAAGTGAGAATCCTCACATATAGTATTTTGTGTAAAATTTGAATGCTTTTGTGATATAGGCTAATTTATATTTTGATGAAAAGAAAATTAATCGTCATATCATCAACAAAGTTGTCACATAAATATCTCATTTGCTACGTCAATAAAATCCAGCCTTTAAAACTTAAAAGAAAATCAGACTTTAAATGGATAAATAAATAGACAAGTTCTGGACTCTGCCCTCTTTTTTTTAACCAAAAAAATAAATAGACAAATCCTTCATTTTAAAAGTTGATAGCGCAAAATAATGAATAAAATAAAGTAGAAGGATCAAAGTAATATCTAAACCTTTTGGTTTTTATCTTTGTAAATGCAACATAATTATTATTTTACCTACAACTACACTAAAACAAATAGAAACTCAATTTATATCTTTCTTTCACTCTTTGCATCAAAAAGAAGGAAGACAAAAGGAACATTAGCAACAGTAAATTTTGAAAGAAGAAGATGAGAACCACAGTAGGTGTTTTACAATCATCATGTCCAAACCATGGAGAAGAATAAATAGATGGACATGTTGACATGTCACAACTCACAAGCCAGTTGAGATAGTTCGTGGTATGCTTTCTCACAATGACAACACATTTAATGGAGATGAATAAATAGATTAATTTCAATAAAGTTATCAAGATAAGTGACTAAAATGATTTAATATTTTTTACGATACTAAAATGATTCATTTATGAAGGGTGTAAGTTTGCTCAATTTTTTCAGAAAACTGTTCTTGTCATTTTATGTGTCATTTTTAAAATTTCAACTGCATTTGCTATTTCTTTTTTAAAATATCCCAAATAATTTTCTATCTTTTGAGTTCTTGTAATCTAATTAACGAGATTCTGTTTTAGAATCGGCATTGCTAAGCAGTGATGAAGAATCCAATTTTGTTTTCCTCATTTGCCTAATATATCAACTTATAGAGTACAAAATTGGGACACTGTTTTTTATCTTTTTCTTATATATAGAAAATGGATATATTTTTATTGAAAGTATTTGTCAAAAACTCAACTGACTTCATATTTTACCAAGTCAAAATTTACAGACCAGTCAATTGTTATTACTAGATTAATAACAACCCTGTGTTTCTTGGAAAAAATTAACAACCTTGTTGAAATGACTTGATTAGGAAATATGAATTATATAGGGTAGTTTGGATGTCAACGGACAATTTGATTGCTAATGCTATAGAGATATGATGCGACACGGTTGAAAAAATAAAATCAAATAGGGACATCCCTTAGTAAAAAAATAAAATCAATAGGTACATCTTAATTTTTGGATTGAAGAGATTATCTAACGAATAGATTACACTAATTATTAAATAAAAAAAAGACACTAATAAAGGATGAAGATATCTCTTAAGAGAACTAATAGAGTAGTGATACTCTGATATTTGTATAACTAATTGTAACAATTTTGTGTGACAATTTTATTTTTAATTCTTTTTATTGATCAAAAACAATAGAGAAAAATGAAGAGTGAATAAAAACATAACATAAATTTGAGAGAGAATTGTCAACAAAGTATAAATATCATTTTTTAAACTAATATTGATGTATTTTTAAGATTGAATTCAAATTCACAATCTTTGATTAAGTTAATAAGATTTTTTATCATCGTTCTTTGGTAGGCGTTCTTTGGTAGGACATCCTAAATGGAATAAGTAAACGTTGTAATAAAAAAATTCAATAAAAATAACAATAGCAAAACTGATACACTTTTTTTACTCTAAAAAGTAGCAGACACATAAAACAGGGTAGGTAAGAGATTGAATTTACTGCCCGTGCATGATGCATACGAATATTTTACTTTTGCACAAGAAATTCCGCTAGAAATAAGGCACTAGTTTAAAAATTTAAAGTATAAATTTTATTTTAAAAATTATATATTCAAGACATTGAAACAACAATAAGTAATTTTTTATACATAAAATCTATAATTTATTTTTGTTTTTGAATCATTAACCAATATCATTAAAACATTTGTTAACATAACTTTATTTTTTAATAATTTTCGAAGAAATTAAAAAAATAAAAAACACTGAGTAGATGTTGTACAACAATCACACCAGATGAAATGGTGTGGTCCTGCTATTTTTCTATAAATAACTTTGAATCTTTTATATATATTTTTCAATGTAGAATAATTTGGTATATTATTTTTCAAAAGTAGTTTATTTGTGTAAGAAAATCATACATAACTTCGAAATTATTTACCAAAAATAATAGCTTTGATGATTATTTTTTAGGTGATAGATTTTTTTTTTTTGAAAAGGCTAAGAAAGAACATATTAAAGAACCAAAAATAGACCATCTAATATAAGGTGCACGAGAGAAACTACAAATCCAAGTAATTACATTTTAAAAAACCGAAAATGCATCTGAAGAAAATAATTAGAAGATTGCCTTTATACACATCAATGGATTCAGCCTCCAAGTTATATAATCAAAATCAAACAAAACATAAAATGATTTTAACCACAGTAGGTCCGAATCTTAACTTTTTCAGTTAAAGAAGTATAAATATCAGCCTTATGATTAAAAATCGTCGTGTTTTGTTCCTTTAAAACGACATAAATCACATAGGTCCAAATAATGTTGAAAGTTAGGCGGGACATTTTAGAGAAACCCCTTCGCCCCCCAAATTGAAGAATATAGTCAAGTAAAATTCCATTAGAAGTTGAGTAAAAACCTAACCAATCATATAAGATTCCAATGACGGTCATAAACATCACTTTGAAAGAACAAGCGGTCTTTGTCTTCCACGCAATCACAAGCAGCCGAGCAAAAAAAATCTTTATTAGGTGAGATATGTCTTCTAAACAAATTGTCCTTCGTAGAGATTTGATTTAATAACAAACGTCAGATAAAAATGTTAACTTTGAGAGGAATCACCTTGATCCACAACACGTGATTAAAACCCAAATTAAAATCACCGTCAACATCAGTTAAGTTGTTATAAGCATTTTTTACAGTATATCGATGGGAGGAATGAAGCTTTCAAACTCACTAATCCCACACCTCAACCTGTAAAAGCAGATTAGATAATAAAGTCGCACAATCCCTTACCAGCTCCTCTTCCTACGCAAACACCCTCTTTGCCACTTCCATGCATCCCCATTAACACCCACTCCAAAAAATGCATTTAAAATACATAAACTAATTTGTTATAAGCCAACTCGAAAAGTTTTCTAAATCTAACTTCCAACGGTAATTCACCATTCTATAAATCCTTCCAAAACAAAGTAGGCGTCTCATCTCCCACCTCTCTAGCAATATTATCAAACAACCACTTGTCCTCCAACACATTCCATCCCCTTTCGATTAAATTCAAATTCTACCACCAAACCGATCCTCCCCCTTTCCCAAAACACAATCTCCCACCTTCCTCACCATATTTCACACGTAACACCTTATACCACACACTATCCCTTTCCTCCAACACCCTTCATACCAATTTACCAAGTAAAGTTAAATTAAATTTCTTCAACCTCTTAACCTCAGACCTCCGTTATCTCTATCCAAACAAATAGTATCCCATTTTATCTAAAACACATTGAGGTAGGTTGTTGATATTCAAATGGTAATGGTAATCTCTCACTGGCTATGTATGAGCTCAATGTTAGATATATAGAGATGTGATCTATGTTGCCAATGACCAAATTTTTTTGTTGGGATTTGGTGTGAAGGCCCATATCAGTCTTTAACTATTAGTTTGTTGTTTTTTTTTATACTTTATCTAATAATTGTTAAAGAAATTAATATATAAATATTGTGTTGAAAAATATGAAAAATAATATATTTAACTTTTTGAAAGTCCGAAAACTGTTGTTTCCAATGAAAAATTTATATATTTTACTTTTACTTTTTTAAAAAGTGCTATAGTTAGTATGATCTTTATTTATAAATAGTGTTGAAAAATGATGAAAAATAGTACTACCTCCGTCCTTAATTATAGGACCCTTTCGAGAAATTTTTTTTGTCTCTTTTTATAAGACTCTTTTGTTATTTTCAAGTACATCAATTAATTTTTTACCAACATATCCTCATTTATTTTATATCTTTTTCTTCAATCAACATTAAATACTACGTTGAAAACATACGCTAACTCTTTCTCTTAAATGACAAATTTGTAAAAACAATAATAATTACAAACAAATTTATTATCATTTTAAATTTTCTTAATTTCTGTTATTTTTTTCAAAATGGTCTTATAATTAGAGACGGATGTAGTATATTCAACTTTTTGAAAGTCCAAAAACTGTTGTTTTCAATAAAAAATTTATATTTTACTTTTACTTTTTTAAAAAGTACTCTAGTTAACAAGATCCTTATTTATAAAAAATAAGCACTTACTCCCTCCGTCCTGAAATATAAGCAAAAAAAAAAAAAATCACACTTATTAAGAAAACCAAAACATAAGAATTTGTAGTATAGTTTTTTGTGTTTTCTTTGAAAAAAGTTTTATAGGAAGGTGGAAAAACAATTTTCATTGGCTATAAGTTATTGAGAAAATGAAAGAGAGAGAAAATTAAATGTAATTTGCATTTAATTTTATGAGAATAAACAAAAGTTTTTCTTGAAAAAGATGATTTTTAGAAAAACAAGATTAAATAGGAGAAAAGTTTGTCTTTTTTACTTATATTTTAAGACAAAGAAAATGAAGTTTTTTTCCTTATATTTCAGGACGGAGGGAGTACATCTAATTAACATAAATGTTTTATTCCTTTTGCATTTTTATTCTACGTCAATCATTGTTTCTCAATACAAAGAATTTTATATTGTTTTCATGTTTGGCCAGACAAAATGATACCGTACACTCGAAGTATCTATAGAATCCCACTAACAAGAAAATTGTTGTAATCTTCTCAAAAAAAAAAAAACACGTACTCCCTCTCAAATATAAAAAAAAAAAAAATTCATTTTCTTTGTCTCAAAATATAAATAAAAGAGACAAACTTTTTTCTTATTTAATCTTGTTTTTAAAAAATCATTTTTTCAAGAAAAACTTTTGTTTATTCTCATAAAATTAAATGCAAATTACATTTAATTTTCTCTTTTTTATTTTTTCTATAACTTACAATCAATGAAAATTGTTTTTCCACCTTCCTATAAAACTTTTTTCAAAGAAAACACAAAAAACTATACTTTAAATTCTTATATTTTTGTTTTCTTAATAAGTGTGATTGTTTTTTTATAATTTAAGATGGAGGGAGAGTATAGTTGTAATAATAAAGCATTGTTTTTTTATAATTTAAGGAGGGAGTATAGTTGTAATAATAAAGCATTTGCGCATGCAATTTTTGTACAAATGGCTCTGGGAGATTGAAATGATTTTAAGTATTTATAATCCCTAAAGGGGTTATCCTCTAACATTCTCATTTGTGCATGCAATTAAAGAATAAATAAATAATACACAAAGCAAGATATCAACCAACATAGTATAATCTGTCACAAAATCCCTATCAATAAAATAACCAAAAGAGAGCTATTATAAAAACAAAAACTAAAAGAGAGCTAAAACTAATATTAGAAATTCAATAATTCAAGTCTTAATATAGAAATATAGACACATACTTTGAAATTCTACAGCCAATTTGACTACCTTACAATACACCATTACTTCTTTTGGAGAAAAAGAGGTACAATAAACTACTTACTTATACAACACCAAAATTTCTTAATATATATACTACTATAATTATATACTTGTCAACTTTAATACGTGAAATTACAATAGTCCTTACTATGATCTTTTTTCCTTACAATCTCACACACTAGTTTTGATTTAGACACTCATTCTTTAACTAGTATTTTTTACCAATAATAAATTTAATTACAAATTAAATACGCACAAATATAGTTTTCTTTTTTGGCACGAAACTCTACACTCTTCCAATAAGCAAGACAAAACTTCAACTGAGGGCATCTTCGGTATTACACAACCAGCAACAAAACAGCATAATTACCAAACAGTCCCTTTTCTTTTCTCAAAAAGACAAATAAGCCCTCAAGATTTTTCAATACGGCCACGTCATAAACTCGTCGAGATCAAACTCTTCAAACTTCTCTTCTTTTTCCAACTTCTGATGACACGTCAGCGGAACGTTAACTTCTGGTAAATTTAACGGCGCGTCGATGTGAAACCCAAAAGCGTCCACGTCGCCGTAACGAAAACCGTCAAACGGCGTCGAATCACAGTCGTAAGGTAAAACAGACGTTGGCGACGACAAAGCGTCGGAGTAACCACCTCTGTTGCTGTTTCCGCTGCTCACCGGCGGCGTCACTTCAAAATCCTTTTCCATCTCTGTTTTAACCTCCGCCGGAGTTATTGGGTAGTTTGTAACGGCGTTTGAACCATGCAACATCACCGCCACTCTGTCGTACTCAGCGGCGGCTTCCTCCGCCGTAGAAAAAGTTCCCAGCCAGAGACGTTTTCTTCGGATCGGGTCACGAATCTCAGCGGCCCATTTTCCCCAAGGCCGTTGTCTTACCCCACGGAAATTGCTGTGACGGCGCGTGACGGCGGAGGTTGGTGGTTTCTTGGGTCTCCTCGCTCTATTGAACTTTTTGTGGGTTTTCTCCGGCGAAGCAAGAGAAGAAGATGATGAAGGAGAAGAATTTGGTACGGGACAGTGCATGTTAATTTGAAGGATTTCTCTTTTGGGTTTACTTTGTTTTGTTGTTTGGTTGCTTTTCTCTCTCTTTTCGTCGCCGGAGGAGTCGGAATCAGTGGCGTCGTGGTCGGTGATTATGATTCGAACAAGCTTTCTTTTGGGTTTTCTCTTTGTTTTGATTGATGGGTTTTCTTCAAAAATTGAACTTGGTGTTGATAGCTTCAGCTTCTGCAAAGACATGGTAAAGAGAGTGTGAGTTTTTGTGGGTTTTAAGGTTATTTAAGGTTTTTGTTTGAGGGTTTTTGTGGTTGTTAAGGTTGTTTGAGTGAACTGAGAGAGTAAAAAGAAAGAGTTTTTGTTTGCATGAAGGATTGGAAGAGGAACAAGGTTGGTTTTTTGAGGGGGTGTAGAGAGAAATGTGTTGGGGGTGTAGATAGAATTATGCTTGGAAGTGGAAGGATGAAGGGGAAAAAGTGGATCTAGCGGGGAAGAAGATATTCCGAAGGAATTAAGAGGTTTAGGGACTTTGTAGTGAAAGAAAGCAAGATATGGGTAGAAGTAGGAACCAAAAGGAAAATGAAAACTTTAGCTTTTGGTCTCAAGATATATATTCCAAAAAAAGTGAGAGAGAAAGTAGAATATCTGAGCCAAATCTCCCCCAAATCTCAGTCTTGTATTTTTACACGGGGTGAGTGTGAGTGAGAGAAGGAGATCTAGAGAGATTTGGCGGGAGAGAGAGAGGGGAATGATGGAGAAAAACGGAGAAGGAAACGAGATGGAGGAGTGAAGAGTAAAGGTTATTTATAGTGCACGGGATTTGTCCCTATTGTATGTAATTACTACTGCTATTTTTTATTGGATGTTGTTAACCAATGTCATTAAGGTACTAGTTAAGGATTTAAAATAGAAGTACTTTAGGATAAGATTTAGGTGGATGAAATTACTTTTTGAACTTTCAATATGTTGAATACATCATTCTTTAAACAAAATTTTCTCTTTAAACTTGTCTCAAAAACACTTCTTAACATTTTCCTTTTTACTTTTAAGAATTATTAAATGAATAATTTTTGAATTTCTACTAAAATAAAAAAATTATTAATTAACTTTTTAATCAATATTCTAATACCTTTAGAACATTAGTTGACAAAAGTCTTAATTTTTAATATGATATTCTATGCACACAAAAAACATGAATAATTGTTGCGTAAGACCGTAGAAGGTTTACTCAAAATATTTAACATCGATCCTCAATATTGAATTCAAATTATTAACATTGAATTAAATCGAAAAATCATTTATCATTTCTTTTAAATGTTTCTTTTTTTATGTTTGATTCATTTTTTAATAAATGTTTTTTTAAGTGAGAATGGTGTTTTTGGGAGAGAGAGGGAGGGAAATGGAGGGTGAGTGGAGGAAAGAGTAGTGACTCGTCCCTCGTGAGTGTGTGTGTCGTTGTCGGGAGAGTAGAGAAATTATGGTTCTGCGTTTGTTGCTGCTCCTTGTTGACGTGTCTTAACCCATGTTTTCCCCCTCATCCTCATATGTCTGCTCCTTGTGTATAATCCCACTCTTTTGTTTGTGAACATTCCACTTGTATTCCCATTTTATCTCGTTTATTACTCCAATCATCACAATTAGAAGCTCTTTCACTCTCACTCCCAAAATTTAGATAATTGTATGATCATTTTGTTTGAAATCTTACACTTCTAGACTATGCTTAATATCTACAAGCAAATTATTATTGTATTGTAGATCTAACTCTTTTTTTATCATTGAATTATTAAATCTTATGGTATTTTATTTAATTTTGAAGGGATATTTTTTGATCAAATGCTAAAAACAACATTATTTGTAGTGCAAGACATATATATCTCTCTCTAATGCACCATAGACTCTCGATCGATTTTCTAATATGAACTACAATTTTTTTTTTAAAGGAGTTGGGTATGTTAACGATATCAATTAAGGGGTTAAAGTGTGGAAGTTATCGGTTTTGATGGAGGAGAAAAAAAATAAATTTAACAACTAATTATTAAAATTGATAATTTAAAGAATTTTTTTTGAATTACCTTATGACTGAAACTCCAAATATCATCGCTCATTTTCTTTAAAAATGGAGGGTTAACAAAAAGAAACCACTTGAGGTTCACATGAGACGTAGTGGGGTAGACCTTAATTAAAATGGACTCGATAAATTACACAGATTGGACTAGTTTGAGTCATCGGATCGAACAAGTCGTCCAAATATGTTAATACTTGTCCATATGAGTTATTGTGATCTATTGAGAGTGATATTTTTTAGATCTATAGTATATTTAAATTAATCCAAAATTTAATAGTACTAGGAAAGGGGAGCATTTGCTAAAAATAAAGAGTGGATATTTTATTTGAGCTTTGCCATTTTTTCTCTCAGTCTAATTCAGTTCTTGCTAAAAATATGAGAATGGTTGAAGAGTGTCCTTAGGAGTTAGGACACCGATTAAGAATGCATAAATAAAAATATTACGTTGGAATGTTGTAAAAATTGATAAATTTAACTTTTTAAAAGTTTAAATGTTGTAATTTTTAAGATAAACCTACTACTTTTGAATTCCTTAACAACTTTCGAAAAGACGTTTATCAACATGACCAAAAAAATAATACCAAAAAAGTCAAGCATTGATATTGGTATACTTCATCTGATCTCAATTATAAACAAAAATTTATTTTTTAAATTTTTTTAACAACTAATCTATTTGGTATGTATTACTGTCCAAATACATTAGTTATTAAATAAATCTACTCTTTTCACTCATTCTTATATAAGCGTCTATTTGACTCAAAATGTGTCCCTAAATATTACCCCTCCGTTTTTTTCTTTTGATGTTTTAAGACTTCAACTATATTTCAAAATATTTGATGTTTTAGTATATTTAATATTTTTTTCCAAGTTTACTCTTTTTGAAAAATACATTATAAAACTATAACATGAGTTGTGACAATTGACTTATCATGTGTGACTTTAATTATAAATAAGGACTTTTTAGTCAAAAACATACAAATATTTATATACTTTAACTACTCCTTAAGACTCGTGTCAAGAGTTAAAACATCAAAATATAAAAAACGGAGGGAGTGATATTTTATCAAATTACTCACTCTGTTTCAAAATACATGTTTCAATTTTTCAATGTAAATTATTCACATGACTTACTTTGATCATATTTTTTAACTAATATATAAATATAAATATTAACATATAAGATGTTTCTCCCAAAAAAAAAAGATGTTTGATTTTCCTTAAAAAAAAGATGTTTGATTTGTTTCAATAAATATATTCAAAATATTATTATTTTTATAATTTTTTACTTTATATAAGAAAACATATTAATGGTCAAAGTTGTGCATTAGAATGTGTGAAGTGTTTGAATGCGACATGTATTTTAAAATAGATAGAGTAATAGATACATTTATTGTTTTTTCAAATACATCTTTAATTAACACCACTAAGTGTTTATATCCAATTATCCATGTGAACTTAACTCAGTTGGGAGGGTACTATATTGCATATTATATGTAAAAGATGAGATTCGAACCTTAGACACCATGCTTCTGCACATTTAAAATGTGTGAGTTATAGCCAATAGTCTACTTGATAAAAAAAACGTAAAAAGTAATGATAAAAAAACAACGGATGGAGTAAAAAGTAAATATTTTTTTTATAATCGAAATGAAAGGAATCACGTAGTATGTAACAATATAAAAGAAGTAAAATGTTAACCAATATCCTCAAGACATTAGTTAAGGATTTTAAAAGGTAATTTTTTATTAAAGTTTGTGTAATCATCAAGAAATTGAAAACTTTAATATTTTTAAATAATAATTATTTAATTTAAAGTGTTTAAAAAGTATTTCAAGAGTACTTGTTAACCAAAAATGACCATGCATGGTGAGTCAAATGAAGTCTTTATTCAAAAATAAAATGTGTACCACTACTAGTAGTAAAAAGAGAGCATAGTGAGTTCCAAAGAATGGTTAGAACTTTACACGTTGGTGAAGCAAATGCCACGAAAAACGTAGTAATTGAGTCACTAAACAATTGGTAAAGTGAAAAAGAAGATGCGTGGCTAGTCTCTAGAAACCACAGACAAGAAGCAGGCAGCGTTGAAAATGAGCATATTGGCGTGGCGTGGCCTTCGAGTTTTTTCACTGTATTGTTTGTGGTCCAATAATCAATAAGAGAGTAAATAAAATCAAAACAAATTGTACTGAACGTAACGAAAGGAACGAGTATAACTAACGACACTGTTAAAATGAGTAGTCCAAATCAATATGACACTGCATGCATATATAGCTGTAACTACTACACTCTTTTCTGCATTCTTTGTCCTTCTGCTTCTTAGGACAGTGCTTGCCTGCATATATACCTGTGTTTTCAGTAACAAATATTGTCGGAATATCTATCAATTTACACTCTCAAAATTGATTTCTTTTTTATAAATAAAATACACAATTTTATGGTGAAAACAACATTTTCTCAACCTTTAAAAAAAATTAAAAAATATAATATACAATTTTTAAGATAATATTTTTCTTAATCAATATCCTTGAAAAATCGGTTGTTATTTTCTTTCTTTAAATAATGATTTTAGAGCATTTGTTATCATGTTTCATAAATTAATCATTGATTCATTATGAATATGGAGTACCATATTATCGCCATAACTATGTTTTGATTTGATTTTGGAAGTGAAACAATATAAGTTATAGAGATGTTTTTGAGGTATGTTAGGGAAACAAATGATAAAAATATAAATATTGCTAACATTATTTTTTTTAACAATAATGATAAATGGACACACAAAAACGACACTGTATGTTCCAATTTCAACAAACGTGAAAAACCACACAAGCATAGCCTTCTATCTCTCTCCCACACTCACCGTGGTGTCTCTCTCTCACCGGCCAACGTCCACCGACCACTGTTGCAGTCATCGCTGTTGCAACCACCATATCTCTCTTTCACTGATCTCTCTCACACGCTCTCTCTCGTTGTGTTCTCTCGATCTCCTGAGCTTTCACCGGCGATCTCTTTATCTCAGTGTGTTCTTGCGATAGATCTGTTATTCGACGACGAATTTGTGATTTTCAGTAGACAGTGGTCGTAGAGGACAAAATGGTGGTCGGAGAAAATGAATCTGTACAGTTTGCATATCTGAATTGTAGTTGGTGGTGAGGACAAAGACGATGGTGGAGATGACTGAAGACGGTGTGCACCGAGAACGAAGACGATGGTTGGTGGTGAGGATGAAGGTGGGAGGATGATGGTTGTTCATATATGTATATATATATATATATATATATATATATATATATATATAGAGAGAGAGAGAGAGAGAGAGAGAGAGAGGAACAAATTAACAAAAATACCCCTCATTCTTAATTTCTTGAAATCTCAATTTTGCCATTAAACTTTGTTGGAAATTACAAAATTATCCCTGGTGTCGTATTTGTGTCAATATTTTTGTGTTTAGTTATTTTTTTTTAATATGTAGTCGTATTTTAATGGTTAACATTTGTATGTATTCTATTAAATTTATAAAGAACTTGTATCAGTGTTACTTATTGTAGTTATCACCAAATTCATATTTTTCTTAGTTTTATAACTAACTTGACAACATGTTTTTGAATTGATCAATCGAGAAACACTTCAGTTTTGAAGTACTCATATTGAGATTGGTACCAAGAGATCAATCGAGAGACAAAAATATAAATTATTCAATAAGTGTAGATTATATTGTCACATGTTATCAATTAATTGATGTTGAAAAAACACGTGTTTGCACACAATAAACAATCTCGAATGTTAATTAGAAATTAAACGGCTCATATTACACAATAATCAATCTAATTTTAAATGATTTTTAGTCATTAATTTAATATCGAATGGTTGAAATTAAAAACTGCTTAACCTAATATTTTCAAATCTATTTGCATACTTCATTATTATTTCCTTCTTCCTCCATGTGTGTTTTTGGGATAACATTTGGTGAAAATCGTGGCATTTTTTTTTATTTTTCTTTTAATCAATCATTCTCTCTCATCTAAAATGCACTAATGTCACCAATGTCACCAAAAAGTTATGTCACCCAAGTGTTATCCATGTTTTTGAGGGTAGACAACATGTTAATGGTCGTTTAAGGATATGTTAAGGTTGTCAATGTTTTTTTTAATGCACGATTGTTTTTATGATTTTAAATATTACTTTCGGTCACTATTATAAACAAAAATTAACTTTTTAGATTTCTTTAATAAATGATGTATTTGATCTATGTTATTGACCAATTACATCATTTATTTAATAAACTTAAAAAGTTGAATATTGCTTATAATAGTGATTAAATGAAGTAAACTACTCCCTTCGTCTCTTTTTATAAGCCTACTTTAAAAAAAAAAAGTTTCTAAATATAAGATTGTTTACAAATTTTTAGATGAGTTTATTAATATTTTTCCAAATACACCCCTCATTAATATTATAAATATACCTTGAAAAGTTAACATTAAATATCTCTATAGAGAAAGGATAATTTAGTAATAGTAACATACATTTGTGATAAATTTATGGGAAATGTTAGGGCACCGGTTAAGGATATGAAAAAGAAAATTATATAGTAGTTAATAGATTGAAATTGTGTAATTAATTTATAATAATGTAAAAAACAACTTCCTTTTATGGTAATAATTCCCTTTTATGGTATGTTTAACTAGTGCCGGGGGCACCGGTTAGCAGGAGTGCAGGACCCTAAATTTATTTACTCCAATAACTTTTCTTAATACTCGTGATTTTTGACTAATTAATTTTGGGGAATTCTAAACAGTGTTTAAGAGGTATTGGTTAAGCATTCAAAATAAATAAAAAATTCACAAAAAAATGATGTAATCATACTTTATATTTTCAAGACAAAATTTTTATTCATGGATTCATTAACTAATGTCCCGAAAACACTTGTTAACAAGACCCATTAATTTTTAATTCTTAACATCACAAATAAGTTCTTTTTATTATATGAACAGTTTGGACAGTTAGTTGAATTAAGATAAGGAAATGTTACATCGTAGTAGTACAATGGGTATAATTGTAAAATTTTAGTTAGGTTATGCCTTGGGGAAGAAGCAAAGGCAAAATAAGCATGCAAGATAGTCAACCACGTGTTGTATTATGATTTATGTGTGCTGCTAGGAGGGGCAAAACGTTGCACAAGAGTGACCCAGTTCTTTGCTTATTATTGCTTGTCAACCAAGTGACATCGACCTTCAATTACTATTTTTTATTTATAAATCATTATTAATTAATTATTTTACCTCCAACTTTGTATTAACCACTTACTTATATTCTAGCAACTTGCTAATGACATCACCAAAAACTGCATTTTTAGTGCTTTCCAGCATCCCTTTCTAATGGATAGAATTGCATAACATAGCATATTTAAATTAAACTCACAAGTCAACCCAACCTTCCAAGTGTACTAAAGATTCTTCCAATTCATGCATGATTCCGCCCCAAAACACATCAAAGCATCTATGCAATTCTCCTTAAATATAAAGACCTCTAAAATAAAGGACAACGGCGGACCTAGAAAAAATATCGAAGGTGAGCCAACAAAATATACTCTAATATATAAATATAAATTTTTCAATTGTAATAAACGTCAAGCACCAAATTTAATCAAAAAAGTAAACTACATAGAGGAAGGAGAAAGAAGTTTTGTTTCTGTACGTGTAACAAAGGAATGGGAAAAGGTTTGGGTGGACCACTTGAAAAAAATAAAATATATTGAGGGTTTTTTCATAATTTCTCTATAGGAAAAAAAATATAAATAAAAATTGGGGGTTGGCCGTGGCCCACCTCAGCCCCTATTAAGCTCTGCCACTGACAACTTAAGTACGAGAAATACTTATATAAAAACAACACCAAATCAAAATTACTTGGACACACACTCAATTAAATATTTATCATTTAATTATTTTAAAAATATATTTTTTAATTTCTTTCTCTTTCATACTTTCCTATTTTATGTGTGTGCCTAAATGACACATATTTATGCTTGTGACCAAGAAAGTATTTCTCATATGTCCAATTTGATACACAGCTCATTATTTAAAATAACAATATAGACATGTCACCAATTATTTTGAATAGATATAAAATTAGAGAGGAACATTTTATTTTATTTTTTACTCCAGAGAGAGGAACAATTAAAACAGTAACAATGATACTTACAACATTGAGAGCTCTTTGCTTTGAAAAAATAAACTTCAATTATGTCTCTTTTCAAATTATACATTTTTTTATCACTCAAATTTTTATATTTATTGTTTAACATAACATTAGCCATATGGTTATAACGTCCATAAAGAAAATAAACACAATGAATGCATTATTTATTTTTCTTAATGCATTAAAATGGAAAAATGAGCAACTAGAGTCGGCCCTATTTTTTACTTAGATAGACAAACACTGCTTAGCATATTTAATTTAAGTTAAATAAATTCAGAAGTCAACCTAATCTTCCAATTGTATTAGAGATTCTTCTAATTCATGCATGATTCCTCCCTAAAACACACCAAATTATCTATGCCTCTCTCCTTAAATATAGAGTTCTAAAATAAAGGGTCAACCTAAGTACAATTTGATAGGAACGTTTATAGGGCTCTCTATTAAAAAAAACAATAGACGTGTCACCAATTATTTTGAATAGGCATAAGAAACTCCTTTAAGGAAAAAATTAGAGAGGAACAACTAAAACAGTACCAATAATAAAAGTATAAGTCTCTTTTCAAATTATACATTTTTTTAGCACACAAATTATACATTTATTGTTTAACATAACATTAGTCATATGGTTACTTGTACATTTGTACCTTTTATTGTAAAAATTGGACTTAAATTTATAATTCAACTCATATTACATGAAAATAACCAAACAAAAATAATTTTACCATAAACTCACGTTTAACCTAAATCAATTCATTCAAAATCAATTTTTATCGTAACAGAACCAAATAATAAGCCATTCCTATCTGGGAATATCAGGTCAACAAGCACAAAGATTGCACAACATTACAATTTCCTCAATAACAAGTGTCTTACAATGCAATATTCACAAATGATAAATGGGTTGGTCCCTTACCAGCTTCAAGTTCCATTAAACAATAAAGAAGGCATTAAAATTCATTCAAAATATATTTTGCTCATTTACATAAATTATGACATGGTTGCTCTTATTGAACAACTAGGACAAACATGATCATCCCATGGCATACTTCTGTGTCCAGCTGCGAGCCGTGGCTTCATACTTGGCCCTGTCGGTCTTGTACATGTGTGCAATTTCAGGAACAAGTGGATCATCGGGGTTGGGGTCCGTCAACAACGAGCAAATCGACAAAAGGACCTATAATAGAGGGATTAGTTTCTCTGGGGGAGTCTAAACAACAAACTGTAGAAACAAAATTAGATTAACAGGCTCTATTCCTTTATAAGTAAAACTTCAACCAAATTTATACTACGACAATACTCGGTAATTTGTCTCATGACACACATGCTATATAGCAGAGTAACTAAGAAATTACATTATCTATGTTCAGTGAGTGGCAAGATATAAACAAGTAGAGTAATATCAAACCTTGGAAATGGTTAGTGCAGGGCTCCACTGTTCCTTCAAAATGTCGAGACAAATACTGCCATTACTATTGATGTTTGGGTGGAATACCTTGGTCCTAAAAGCAACCTGCAGTTGTTAAGCACATTAGTTTTATTAGTTCTAAACTCAGTCTTAGAAAGCAATAAGATATTTACCAACTTGCTACCACAAAGTAAAACAGTAGTAGTTTTGAAAGAAAACTAAACTAGAAAATCCTACTGTAAGTTTGGTGCTGCTAGTAATTCTAAACTTCAGCGCGCACTATAACTTATAATAAGACTAGATTAGCAATAAGAGGAGAGGTATAAAAACAGACTGGATTATCAATGTGGCCGAGCACAGGTCCATGCACGAACGCGTTGGACTGTAAAAGAGAGGATCCCGAAAACAAAAATCTACGAGAAAGCAATAGTCAAGACACATGCCCGCCAAAACAGATAAAAACAGGCCCTCGATTGAAAAGGATAAGACATGGGAGAAACAAAAACAGTAGGTTATGATAATTGCAAGGTAGCTTTTGAGAGGGGATTAATATACACCGTTAAGATGGATGGCTAAGTGGCAGAGAAAGTTGCTAACATAACCTTCAAAATTCAGAAATTGTGAAGGACCATTTTCCTCATCCATCCATTTTTCTATTGAACCAACAAAGCAGAGAGGATTGAAATTTTTCTCCATTTCTTTTGTATCTAAACAATATACAAAATGTACCTATTTTTCCCTTTCTTCTCTCTATTTTGCTTATCTTATTTTCTTCTTGCATCCTAATTTCCATTTTTCTCAGCATAGTGACCAAGATGAGAGTGTTGAACACAAAATATTGATGCAAATTCATACAATATCTGAAAACTCCCATAGAACCATATCGACATCTATACTTAGATACATGCAAATTCACATAACGAAATTGTTGCCAATGAATTTCTTAACTAAAAAACCCCACGTCATTCAATAGACACGGTTGAGCAAACCAAGACTCCTGCGTACGAATAAATTCCTCTATGATTTTAATATAGAAAGCAATATTATTTCTATGCTTAAAACGACAAGAAAACACATTGCACATATATGAAAGTTCACATGTGCAAGTGCACAATTGCAAGTTACTACATGTCAAAGCAAGATAAAAAGCTTTAGAAAGAAGAAATTGCAAAGCAAGAGTATTTGTCGTAAGTGAAATGCTAGAAACACTCTCTCTAACACTTTTTTATTGCAATAATGTTTCTCAACCCAATGAAGCAAGGACAAAGACACTGGACACGGATATTGACACATGTTAGACATCAGACACGCCTTTCATCGAAAATGTCGGTACTACAAAGGCTTAAACAAACTTTCACGACCGCTTAAGAATGAAGGAGAACAAATAATAAGTTCACAACCACATTTATCCTTGAATCAAAATGCTTTTGAAATCAGTTATTTTAATGTTAATGAAGCAGGGTAGAATACCTTTGGTGGCTTGAAGGGATAGTCGGGAGGAAAATGAATTGAAACCAGGAACACACCACCAGTGTATGGGCTATCAGCCGGTCCCATGATTGTGGCTTGCCAGTGGAACATGTCCTCAGCCACAGGACCTGATATAAACAAAAACAACAGAACCATGTTTAGTTGTTAATTATTTCTTTAGAAGAAAAGAAAGATCCCAAAGCTAAATACAAACAAATAACAAAGAAAGATATAAATGTTATGCCATTCCATCATATAACTTAAAATATTTGGTCCCCTCAAAGAAATTCACCAAGCTCTACCGCCCTAATGTCACCGTCACTTTCCCATCTAAAAACAATCCACACAAAGGAAGCAGATACATACAGATCCAAGCAAGATTTTAAAAAAAGATGTTACCGCGAAAACGGCTCCAACAAAACAATATTGATAGTGTCTGTTACCATTTTTCTCCGTTTTAACATAGTGAACAAAAATCATGAAACAACCGCAACAAATGCCATTACGCCGTTGTTCTCAAAAATTAGATTGAGAATCCCCTTTTATGGATAAAAATCACATTTTTACTAACTTTATCTCCATTTTAGAAGAAACAAATTCATCAAAAGATTATGAAAAGAACTACAGTTATAAAATTATGAAGAATCAATGAACAATTAGGTATTATACATTATAAGATAGTACAAATAATTTTAATGAGATTTGTGCAATATCGTTCTTAATTCCACCATGACGACTGTAACCAAAAAAAAAATTCCACCATGACGACCGCAATCAATAACGCAACAACCTTAACGGCCAAGATCACGATCTCCTTAACGCGGCCGCTATTTAAAACCTCGGACCCAAGCATGTTATATGTTAGTTTGTTTAAATAGCTAACCAACCTATTCTAAACTAGATAAATAACATGGTCAAAATATCAACAATAACAAACATATAATTTAATATTTACAAAAAACCATCCATAAAAAAAATCATAAACACAACACAACAACAAAACAAACATAAAATTTAGCATCTAGATAATCAACAACCAATATAAAAGTATTATGAATAAAAAAGGAAATGGTTGAAAGAAGATAGAAAACCTGCACTGCATGAAGTTGGAGGGTCCTTCTGCAAATCCTTGAGCTCCTTCAAGATTCGTTTCGACGCCATAATCACTCAAACTTAAACAACAACAAAAAATAATAATAAAACGATATGAGAAATGTGATAAATGGTTAAAAATGAATAGATCATGAGACCCAGAAATGAAACGGAAAATGAAAATGAAAAGGAGAAGAAAAACAAACCTGGGTTGGAAGCGTAGAAGAAGAATGAATGATTTGGAGAAAGAAATAGAGAAAGAAAGAAAGAAAGAAAGATTCTTTTTTATATTTTTCTTTGAATGGAGAGAAAAAAGAGATTCTTGAAAAATCAAAGAAATGGTATTGAATTCATTGATAGGTTAAGATTAACGATGTCACCTTTTCTTATTGGTATTGGTAGAGAGATGACATGGATAAATTTACATATGATGCATGCAACCTATCGAATAAGATTTTGATATGGATAATTTTTTTTTTGATATACAATCAGAATAGTATTTTTTAAGTAAGTTAGTTAGCATAGGTTTAATGTTACTTGGATGAGGATTTGTTGAAGTATATAGATTCACTCTACCGATCGGAAGACACGTTAATGGAAGGGGTATCGGCATTTCCTAGTATTAGATAAACGCCTCATAATTTTCACCACTAAATATGCATTCCTTTCATTTTTTGTAAAAAATAAATGTCAAAAGAAATAAATCTCCATGAGCTAAAAATAGAGGAAATAATTTTTAAATAAGGTAGTTATACTGTAGTAAAACTATTTTTGTTTAACTATTGATTCTCGTGTTCTATCAAAAAGGAAATAACAACTCGTTCACGTGTCATATCAAAAGAGATAAAAAAATATCGGTTCCTACAAAAAATTAAGTTAGCGTTGATTTAGATTTACATTTAAGAGTTCCTGTTTGTGTTACAATGTTAATTCGAATAAAATTTGTTGAAAGAATATAGATTGTCTCCGATGAATAGAGGGGACAATAATACTAGAGATATCGACATCTGATGTCTTAGACGTCTCAAATAGATTTACCTTCGATTGATTTTTTATTTTTTTTATTGAATATACTATATATATGTATATATGTATGTGGGTGTATGCGTGCGCGGGTCGAGCATATACACATATTTTAATATATTGTAAAGTTCATATATTTTTTTTAAAACAAATTTTTAATATTAGATAAACACCGCTCTAATTTCTACCACTAAAATATGTATTGGTTTAATTTTAGTTAAAAATTACTTGTAAAAAGAAAAAAATCTCCATAAACTAAAAAAGTGGGAATTATATTTTTATAAAAGGTAGTTAAATTATAAGATATCTATTTTTGTTTTAACTATTTATTCCCGCGTTCTGTCAAAAAACAAAAATTGGTTCTTGCTAAAATAAGTTGGCATCGATTTGAATTTACTACTATTAGACGTTGTTGTCTTTGTTGAAGTATTTGGATCCTCTCAAAGGCATAATAATAGAAGGGTATCAACATTTCCTAGTATTAGATATGCACCTCATTTTAACGACTAAAATATGCATTCCTTTCATTTTGGGTAAACTTTAGATAAAAATCTTAATGAGATAAACTATTTTTGTTTTAATATTGATTCCCATGTTCTATCAAAAAAGGAAAAAAAAACCATTGGTTCCTCGTAAGTAAGTTAGGATTGGTTTGGATTTATATTTAGAAGTTGTTTTTTTTAATGTTATTTAGATAAAAATGTGTTGGAGGAATTGTATTTTCTCAAATGATTAGAGCGGACAATAACATAAGAGGTATTAATATTTGATGTCTGATGCAACGAGAATAGATTCACTGCTGATCGAAAAACTAATTTCTACCGCTAAATGTGTATGTTTCGTGCATTCCAATTTTGTCTCCATCTTTTCATGTACCTATGACAAATTAGTGACATTAACCCTTATTTTTTCATGTACATCTTTCCTCTTCCCACCACTTCCAATTCCAAACTCCTATGCTTAACTCAACAAATGTAGAGCTTGAAGTTGAAGCATCACATGGAGAGTTTCAACCAAGTCCTTTAGTATTTTCATGCTCTCAATGCTTTATCATTAATGTTTTCACTACTCACTAAAGCCATAGTATATTTTTTGTTGGTGTAGGAATTTAGCATACATAATGGCTGACATCTTGGGGTGGAAACAAGGCAACCAACATGGTCCTTACAATGGATTGGAAGATGTTTGGTTAAAAATTACATATATTATATTTGTTTTTTCTGTATCAATTGAGACTATTCTTCATTTAGCGTTTGAGTTATGTCATCAGCGACAGATGCATGCACAAAGTTATGTGGGCTTGTGCCTTTAGAGGAAACTATGGTAGAAGCTCCCTCCAAGAATCTTAGCCGATGTATCAACTCCTCCAGAGGCTCGCAATAAGTCCCCTAAATCAAAACTCTGACCATTGCGAGGTTTCCGGTGACCACCATTCTGGAAACCATATTCCTCCGTACCGAAGCACAAGTTTACTTACGACCACTCAAAAGTTCAAGTATCTCTTCCTAATTTTTAGATATCTAACCTTTCAAAATAACTGAAAAACTTTTATTAAAATTTGAATCGAATGCATATTGTCTAGTGTTTACTATAAATAAGGACTAAAATGTTAAGTTAAATGAATGCTTTATTTATCTGAATTTGTCACTAAGAGATGGGAAGAAAAAGAATGGAAGGGGGTGAAAGTAGTAAAATATAAGGGAGGATCCCTGCATGGATGAGTATCAAATTGCACAAAGTTAAATTTACATTACATACGTTGCTAATATCTACTTTTCTAGAACTGAGGCTCGTTACAGGAGGTAATTTTGTACCAACTTAAGGAAATACATGTTGTTAAAGTATTATATGTGACTTGAACTTCCTATACATGAGATCTTTATATGTTACATAAACACGTTTGTTAGGCACCTTCCTATTATTCAATACAATGTGGTGACCTTAGGATTGGTGACTATTAAATACCATTCTAATATGAGTCATAAATAGTAACAAACCATAAAGGAAGGAGATGGAAAATGCAATTGTCTTTGTTATCTATATTTGATATTCTTGATTACAACACACTATGTTTCTTATAGTTATTTATACTATCCTAAAGGACTCAAGGTTTGTTAGTTACATATTCTGTTACGAATCCTGCTCTTTACCTAAATGGTTTTACTCATTCCCAAAATAAATGTCCAAAATATTTTTTGATAGATTTTATGCAATTGGAAGTTACACTCCAATAATCGAGGGGCTTTTGAGCAAAGCCGAAAGGCCAATAGAGCAATTTCCCCACTACTTCACTACTTCCTACTTATGTTAGTCCTTGAAAAGGATGTTTGGATGATCTTTTTATCTATCAATAGGGTGAGGAAGATGTTACACAAGTAATTTGATAGGGATTTGGTAAGGAGAGAGCAAGCCTCTTGAAGCTCTTGCACTATCTGCATTTACTAACTTAGTGGATTTATTTCAATAAAACAATTATTCCTAATACAGATCAAATAATCAAATGCTTAATGAGCTAATCTTTATGCAAATAAACAAGCATATACACCTGAGCATTGGCTTCAAAAGGATTTTGGACTTAGTTTTTGGATAATTAATATATTCTATTTCTCAATACAAAAACAACTTCTAAGAATAGAGTAACTGAAATCAACAACATTAGAAACTAATAAATTATAAAAATAATAGTTAACATATAAACTTTAGATTGTAGTAAGTAGTAGCCATTATCTAAATCATTGACTTGATAAAAAAATATTAACTAAAACATTGAACTGAATCTTAATCTCTGTCGGATTGGCAAAATCAGCTTCTCCAAAGGAGTACCGTCCTTTTCTTAATCTCGGGAATACTATGCTCATTTGTTTTGTGATCTTTTTTGAGACTCGTCACTTAGAAATTGTAGAGAGAGTTTAGCAAAAGAATTTTTAAGCCCATTTTGTTCTCCCTGTGGACATGAAATTCTACCAAGCCTCTAGCAGCAATTATTGAGTTTTCTGCACAAACGAAAATCTCATAGAAGTATCTTCATTAGGTCAAACAAAAAACGTAGAACCGAAGAATTACTACAAAAAAAAGAAGTACACATATGTTTCGTTAAGATATAACCAACCAAAGAATGAAAACTTGCAATAGTAAATAAGTTTTACTATTACAAATTTTTATTTTTTGCTTGGTCTTCTCTTAATAAAACATATCTACATCTTTATTTTAAGTATTTACATCAGTTTTAAGTTTTTATTTGTTGTTTGATGAAGTGAAGATATTGATTTGATCTTTTTGTTTGTTCAGAGTACTCTTTGGTTCTGCTGAAGGTACATTAATTTTCATGTTAATAGGGAGAATAATGCGGCTAAAGAGACCATGGTTGAACTCTCTATACATGTTCTAAAGACGAGTCTATGAACATCACAAAAAAATATGTGTATAACATTCTCTCTACTATGAAAAATGTTAGTTGTTCTTCATCTGAAGATTTCAAAACCTTGTCCAATTCCAACATTAAAAAAGTAAAAGGTTTGATTTGCTCAAGAAATATCAGATTTCAGATTATTATTTTTCTTGGTCAAATAATTTAATAGCTAGAAATTCACTTTTAAGGTGAATAAATAAGTGTCCGAAGTTCAAACTACGACCTTTCATATATTACACAATATACTTATCAATTGAGTTGAACTCAAATAGACAACGGATTCCATATTTTGTTTACATAAAACTGCTGACCAAACAAATTCCAACTAGGAGAAACATTAAGACATTTATCGGAAATGGAAAAAAATGACGGAAAAAGTGATTCTGAAGACAATAATCAACCCTGTGAACCCAATTTATAACAAGTTACTTTTAATTTATTTATTTTTATTATAAATTGGTCATTTAAGTTTATTTTTGTTGCAAATTGATTCTTTAAGTCATAAAATATTTATATTGTTACCCATTTTCCAAACAACTTCGTTAAAAAATGTTTATGAACCATTTAACATTGAGGTGAAAAGTTCAAAAGTGCTTATGACATGATTACCTACAAACATTTTCTTCTTCTTATTTTTGAATTCAAGCCAAATTTTACAGATAAATATTTGATCAATGATATTATAAATCAAGTGAAGGAACAATTTTGTTTCAAATCAGGATTGAATAATACACCCATGGACTCTAGTTTTGAGTGTGGTGACTTTGGAAATACTAACTTAATATTAAACGTCCACATAAATACTTTTTAACTGAGTTTGATGAAAATAAGATAGTGATGCAGATATTTTATGGCTTAAAAGGCTAATTTGTAACACAAAAAACTTAAAGAAATAAACTTGTTATAAACATATAACTTAAAAACCGCAAATTTTAGTACGGTTTATTTCTTTATTATTATATTAAAAAAAAAAAAAAACACTCCTCCTCCTTCTTCTAGTGTATCCTTTCTTTTTGGTTTTGGTTGAGGGGTGAGTTATGGTTTCATGAAATATGTGGTTCGATCGATGTTATAAGGTGCTATTGAAGGCTTCAAGAGATGGAGGTGTTTTTTTTTCTTTTTTTTGGATTACAAAAGGGCCTTAACCCAAAAGAAAGAAAACTTAACGCTTAATTAATCGAGGTGTTGCAACACCAACAAAATCAGCTAAAAAACATAATCTCATTTGCAAGGTGACATTGTTAGATGGAGGTGTTTTGGTTTGGGGTACCATTACCATACCAAGATGGAGTAGTTAGTGATGTGCGTGAGTCAAACAAGGTGTGGAAGCTACTAGTCCTCTCTACATTTTTTCTCTTAATTTTCTTTATTTCCTCTCCTTTTTGGTTTCCTCTTTTCCTTCTGGCCTAGTTTTTTGGTTCTCTCCACCCTTTCTTTGTTATGATTTTATCCTTTTATACCCAAAAAAAACCACGTTAAAATCTTTGTTGGAAGGTGACAAAATTGCATAGTTGGTAGTGTAACAGAGATCAAAATTTTAGAAAAAATTCAGGACTGTAAAGTAGTGCCAAAATGGCAAGGTAGTAGTTGTAAAAGCTACAGAGCAATGAGCTTAAATCAGTGAAACCGAAAAAGAAATGGTAAAGATAATTGGAATGTTTTTGAAAATAGCACTTCATCAAAAGTTTGGTCAAAGAGGAAAATATTTTTACGTGGAACAAAAGAAAGAGAAATCCCTTAAAAAAAAAGAAAGAGAAATAAACTTCATAGACTTTTTATAATTAAAGATGAGTAATATAAACAATTTTTTGGATTTTTTAGAATCTATGAGGAAATTAAAATGATGGTACATGTAATAAAAATTAAAATCGTTTTCATCTATTTTTTGGGAATTTTTTTTTTTACTCGGATAAAATTAATGTATTGACTCTAATTCCTAGGTTGTAATGAAAAAGTGAGGGCACTGAGTTATTTGAACTCTAATATTTGCATATTGTAACATATCAAGCAATT
This sequence comes from Medicago lupulina, assembly GCA_958299785.1. Lineage (NCBI taxonomy): Eukaryota > Viridiplantae > Streptophyta > Magnoliopsida > Fabales > Fabaceae > Medicago > Medicago lupulina. Next base: position 53,720,589 of record OY283145.1, read on the forward strand.
GAGAGACAAATTTTTTTTTGGTGCAACTGAGAAACAATACACAAGTTTTAATTGTCATTTTTTTATAAAAGATATTTATCTATATTACTGAGAAACAACTTTTAATAATATAGATAAATATCTTTTATAAAAAATGATAATTAAAACTTGTGTATCCAAAATCACCAATAGCTATAGACGTGAGATAACAACTTTGGCACCACTTCGGACACATTTATATAGTTTAGTCGTAAATAATATTCCATTTTGCATCAACAATTGAGAAATCCTATTTGAGAAAATAGTCCCAATCGCACTTGAAGATGAATTATTTATGGGTGGTTGAAGGTGAGATTTTTTAGTTTCCAAATATGAATTTCTACCTAGAACACTAGATAGTTGAAGAAGATGATGATTATGAAAATTGTTGATTGTTTTTCTTTAATAGATAATAACATAATCTGAATAAAAAGGGCAATGGTATCTTGATAAATGAAAAGGGCAATGATATCAACATTTTGTAACATAAAGCAACTTAAAAAATATAAAATAAAAGATAATTTAAAATTTGAAATCAAGAGATTGTGGATGTAATTTTTATACTTTATATAAGCACAATCGAGACAATATTCATCAATTTTATTTTATTTTTTTTGTTGAGGGAAAGAAATTATTCATCAATTGGCAACACTTTTTTTTCTCGATAAACCTTATTAGTTCTTTTATCTTGACAATAATAGCTTTATTGAGAACGGAGTCCCCATTAAAATCATCTAAAGTTGTCCTGAAAGAGACACTCAAACTAAAATTTCCTAAAGCATTGAAACCTACCACAAATGCTTTCCATCATCACCATTTAAGCATATTACAAAACATCCAAAACTTTTAGGTATACCAAGAAACAATTATAAGATAAATTGTCGTCTGCATGCAATGGTTGGAGAAAGAATGAAAAGATAAAATAGTTATAAAGTTCTTTGTTAAAATACAAGATATAGTGTTCCAAAAAGTATAGGTCGCATATTCCATTATATCAAATTCCATCACCACCAAAAAAGAAAATCACCCCGTAAAAAAAAACCTCAAATTCCATATTTATCATCTAAAGTATAGTTTGAATTATATGGTTTACATTTACATCTTAACAAATCAAATTTAAAACATCTTTAAAAGTGTATCTCAGTGATATGGATGAAGACATTGAAAAGTATAAAAAAGAATGTACATGACAAGTGTTCGTGTCAGACACTAACACATATGTTATTACTAATCACTTTTATTTTCTTAAATTGTCACCGATGTTGATATTTTGGTGTTATGTTTGCGTTGGTGTTGATACTTCATAGACCAAGAGAGACTGTGCTAATAGAATACTTTCATAATTTCTTTTAAAAAGAAATATATAAATCTGACTAAATCACATATATATCACTCTGTATGGTAAAACTAAAAAAATTCATTCAACATTAAAAGTGTGCCATCTGAAAAACAAAAGACTAAAGAGAGGGTAATATTTATCACTCTATTTGATGCACTAACAACAATTAAAGAACAATTGTTCCTGAATGAAAATCATCAATTGAATCACAACAAAATAAGTCAAAGTAATTCCATTATAGAGAACTATTTCATCTTCTTTTATATCCCTTGAATGTTACTAACTAGACAAACAAGTTCAATAAATCAATTTGTTTGGAACACAAGAATAAAGGGCAGCAAAGCTAATCATGGAGTTTGGACATTTAAATCCTTGGATTTATTATCATCAGAAGACGGGCGGTTATCCGAGTCAGATTGCCGAATTTCTTCAATCATTCTCACTACTTCCTCCATGTTAGGCCTCATATCCGGAACCTTTGCAACACAAGCCATGCCAATTTGCAACATTTGCACCATTTCTTCTTCAATGTTTTGGTACCTCATTAGCTCCACATCAAAAACCTCGGCGGTCCACTCCTCCCTAACAACGGACTGAACCCATCTAGGGAGATCAACCATGTCATCGCGTACGGGAGATTGTTGTGGCGCTTTACCTGTAAGCATTTCCAAAAGAAGGACACCAAAACTGTAAACATCTGATTTATGAGTGTGCTTCCGGGTCTCAATTACCTCAGGAGCACGGTAGCCCATGGTTCTAGAAGGGGTTGCAGGAATGTTCATGAGTGGTGTCAGGCCAAAATCGGAAATGCAGCCATCGTTATCTTGGTTTAGGAGGACATTGGAGGATTTCACATTTCCATGTGTGAATCTTGGACCACCAACTGAATGTAAATGAGCAATTCCTCTGGCAATTCCGAGAGAGATTTTTACTCGCGTGTTCCAATCTAAAGTAGTTCTTCCGCCTGTCCTAGTACCTGTCATCAAGTTCAGATAACAAATTTCATCTCTAAACTTAAATAGTCAAATGGAAAGTCCCAAAACAATGAAGAAAACATGAAATTAATATAACTTAATCAAATATCGTGAAGTCGGCTTTTTTTTTTTTGCAGAAGTGCATATTATGACAATTGCAGGATATATGTGAAATTAATTTTTTTGTCAGATTTACATAACACCGTTTACACTTAAATGTCCATACACAATGTTTATAAGCTCAAACACAGACCAAAAGAAAAAGAGTTCAATTTCATAAGCTTAAACTGAAATTAAGAGAAACAGAAAATACATACCATGCAAGAGTATAGATAGATTGCCATTTGGGAAATAATCACAAACTAAAAGCTTCTCATCCTTTGAATAATAATAAGCGCGAAGCGGAACGACATTTGGGTGATTTCCAATGCTTCCAACAATCTCCATCTGCTGTTCAAATTCCCTCTTGCCAACCACAACTTCTTTCAACCTTTTGACCACAACCGTCGTTTGCTCCTCCAATATAGCCTTATATGCAGTACCGTAACTACCCTTTCCAAGGACCTCGGCCGAAGCTCTCAATAAATCCTCGAGATCGAAATTGTAAGAGCATCCCTCAAAGAAAACCAATTTGTTTCTCTCAGATTCTTGCACTCCACTTCCAAACTCTTCTTTCGGCTTTTCAGTCCTTCCACCACCACCACTAGGACCTTTGGCTTTAACTACTCTTGAGGTTCCGTTATCTTTTTTCTTTAAACAACAAAGAACAATGACAAGAGCTACGAAAAACAACATAACAGCTCCACCAACAGCAATTGCAATGATAGCTCCTTTACTCAGTTTATTTTTCGAGTGGCGTCTTACAGGAGCCAATGCAGGAGGAGGCGATGGAGGAGGGACTACTGAGCACGACTTTAGAGGTAATCCACATAAGAGGGAGTTCCCTTCAAATGAAGAACTTGAGAAACTATGAAGAGATGAAGGGATAGATCCATTCAAATGGTTATAGCTCAAATTCAATTGTTTGAGGTTGACATGGAGATCAGGTATTGGTCCAGATAAGGAGTTGTTTTCAAGGCTCAATCGAGTTAGTTGTGTTAAGTTTTGCAACGTCTTCGGAATGCTACCGGTGAAAGAATTGTACGACAAAATAAGTGCATTGAGTTGTGACGGCAATGATGTTGGTAATTCACCAGAAAGGTTATTATGTTGAAGGTAGAGATATTGTAGAGACGGAAGAGAAGTAATATCATGAGGTATACTTCCACTTAGTAGGTTTGAGCGAAGGCTAATAGTTTTAAGTGAGTCAAGTTTGCCGAGTGTATTGGATGGAATGGTGCCTACTAGTCCGACTCCAGGGAGCCGGACAGAAACTACACGAGTACTGTTTGGATTGCAAGTGATGCCTATCCAAGATGTACATATTGAGGTAGCTTGGTCCCACTTAAGGTTGCGACGATGAGGGATGGCAGAAGCAAAATCAAGAAGGGCTTGCTTATCGGAATTCAAGTCAGCAATAACAAGAGGAGAAAGAATAACAATGATAAAAAGAAAAGCTTGCAATGGTGAGAAGATTTTCATGGAGAGTTTTTTTAGTGTATGGTATAAGATATTGACAATTGAATTCAATGTAATCTCCGTCATCCTTCATATTTTCCTGCTTTAGCACAACAAACACAAATCAAAGTTAGGATTCAGTACCATAAGAAAGTGAACTATATTACAAAGTTTGAATGTGGAATTACAATGACAATATTTCAGAAAATATTTAGAATGATTCTGGTTAATTTAAAGAAGCATCCACATCGTCAAAGAGACATAAAGGCAGTTGTAACATACATATTTGTTCGGATAAACAACATAATTAGGCGCTTATGGCATAAGCGCTTATCATATAAGCGCATATGTATAAACTATTTCTACAACAAAAGATAAAATGAAGTCAAATTGTTTACATATAAGCTATAAGCTGCTTTCATAAGCTATCATGAAGAACTTAGGGAAATAAGCTGAAAATGGCTTATGGACATGGCATAAACTCTCCCAAACTATCTCACAAGTGCCTACGCTAGTAGATAAGCTCAAATAAATAGATCCATAATAGCATTACTAGATAGACTTTTGCAAAACACAAACCATGTATTAGGTAATTAAGCTTTCCTTTAAAAGGTAAAAAAAATACCAAGGTTTTGGCTAAGTAGGAAAAAGGAAAAGAACTTGCGGATAATATTCAATGCAAAATTAAGTCATATAAGTAGACAATTTCAGCTTGAGTAGGAAGTTATAAGCTATAACTTTCACTATTGATCAGGTTTGATGACTTGTACTAACATTTCTGCAGTTAAATCTCAATTACATATAGTTTTCCAACAAACCACTAACCAATGCAAGCTTTTAGTTTTTAAAGCTTTTCTCCTAACTCTTCATTAAGGCAAAAAAGGAACTACTTAGAATTTCTACATCAAACAAAATGAACTAACCCAAATTTTCTTCAAACACACACCACATTTAATGGATTAGAAAGGATACTTAAATACTAATAACACTTAAAGTAATTCAATAATTCATCATATTTTTATAAAATAATACAACTAAAAACATTTTTTTTTTCACACCTTTAGATCCTAAAAAAACAAAACAACCTAACAAACATGTTGAAGTACAAATTTGAGCATTTAAAACCAAACACACAATGTGGGACCCATTTCAGAGTTAGAAACACAGAATTCAGCATTCATGAACATCACTGAAAACAAATACACAATCCAGATCTAGAAGCTAACTTTTTCAGCACAAATTGTTATGCAAGTACAATAAAAGACAAGATTTTTAAGCAAGTAATTACCTTAAAGACAGCAAAAAGGAAGACCAAAGATTCATCACAGCAGCTATATCCAAAAACAGCATATTCACTGAAGAAGCTATGAAAGTCACTCCTTTGCCTAATTGCTTCAAATTCTCAAGTGCTTAATATATCAAGCAACAGTGCTTATTCACTTGAGAATTTTGCATGAAATGAAATAAATAAGCATGTGATATTTGAGATTCCAATAACAACTAGTCAAAAATTTAAAAAAATAGTAATAATAAAAAGGCTCAAGATTCAGGAAAGTGAATTCATTTTGGTTTAAAAAATGAAGAGGCAAAGAGAAAACAAAAAGTTTAGTTAAAGAAAAGAGTGGCCAGCAAAGCAATGAGAGAGCTGTGTCAAAAAGTCAGAAGACAATGCACACGTAATGGGACAATGATACTGTGTGAGTGTGTGATAAGATATTAACTTGTTTAAATGGCAAAGATAAAAAGTGATTCCATTTTGTGAAAATGATTCTTCTTAAAGACAAGTCAAATATAAGATTAGTTAAGTTTGGTTTAGAGAACTAAATGTAGTGTACTCAACGGATAAATTTAATTCCTAAAGTTTTCTAGACACTACTAAGTTTGAATTTTTTTAATTTTAACTTAATCTGATTTCTATACATTATCGTACTCATTAGTATATGTATTGTTAAGTATTTTAACTTTATGTAAAATAAATTTTTTATACGTTCAATATCTTTTTCTTTCAATCTCTCTTCCTCAATCTAGCCAAATTGAGAGGTCAATTATTTCCAATAAGGAAAAAGACATTTTGAATTAGCCTTTTTAGCTTTGAACTGCCTACTCATTACTCAGAAATTTCAATTGAACTTTCTCTCACCAATCACTTTTTTATTTTTTGCGAGCATATGAGAAAAAAGCCAAATTTGAAATTAAGAGAAGTGGTCAGCTTTGCTTTTTATTTATGGGTCACGTTAGCTGGTGCTGATTAAGAAAACTAAAAAAAGAAAATTTTAAAATAAAAGTAACACTTTTTATGTTTTTAAAAAGTTGACATCACAAATTCTAATATAATATTTATCATATTTGACTCTTTAACCAGTTTCCGGGCTCCTGCTTAACATTACCATTTATTTATTGTTTTCTTCAACAGTCATATTTCCATCTTGAACGTTCATTCTCTACTTTAGATGGTTACGTTGAAGCCATGTGCATGTCTTTATTAGAGCTTAGAAATTTGTTGGCACCTAACCGCATGGATGGAATGGCCACCATATTTAATTCAATGAATAAACCATCATTGGTCCCTATATCTAGACTATCGTATCTCTCCAATTTAGTTCCAAAGTTATGTAGTAAATACTCCTAGTATTTTTACTATATAAAATTTGTCAATTTAATCCTTATACTATATAAAAATCCATCAATATAATCTGTAATATCTTATCTTAATATCATAAAATCCTTACAACCAACACTTAATTTGATGGATTTTAGAGATTACTTATTATGTTTACTTAGTTTATAGAGTAAATTGAAGGGAAAATGATAGTTTAAGTGGCTAAATTGACAATTTATTATAATTCAATCCTCAGAGGGCGAATTATATTGGATCATACTCTATTGAAGTTCTAAACTTAAATATGATCCTTAACCTAAAGTCACCAAATATGTACGGTAACAGTTTTGACATAAAATATTTTTCATTTATTTGCATGACTACTTATGTCCTATAGTAACACAAGGTGCAATGCATTTACTATGTTTTGGAAGAGCAACTCTTACGGAGTCACAATTCTAAATAAAATTTAAAATAATAATATTAAGTGATATGATTAAATTATTATTCTTTTATCATTTATGTGTTATGCCCAAATAAAATTTATTTGGGGAATTCTTCTCCTACACACGAGTTGTTCATTTTAGAATCTCAATGTTTCAATTGCATGAAGAATAATTTTTGGCATAATATATATGACATTTAAAAATGGAGAAGGAGTTTGGGACGAATTACAAGTAAAACAATATCTTGTGTCATCACATCACAAATTAATAAGACCATGCATGTGATTTGAGTGTCAACACAAATTTGATCCTTCCTTTCATAATATTAGGTCAAGTCCTAAAACACTTTTTTGCTTTTAATTCTTTTTTGAGTTAGGGTCAAACTCGACCTGATTTTTGAGACATGACAGGTTCATGAGTCGGCCTGATTTGTACACCCCTAAATATTGTGTCATTTTTTGGATGTGCATTAGACGTGATATTGTAAAGTTAATATTTATGACTTCTACGAAACGTTTGTTATTGTCGTGATTTCTAAAAAAAATCAAACACACTATACATCATTTCTTCTTTGCAATAGATTATACATGAATGAAACTTTATTGGTTGTTACGAACTATTTATGTGCATCATCTAGTTTGATAGATTTTAACATTACGGATATTCATAAATTCATGTGATTAATTATCATGAACTTATAATTCCAGTCAAACAAATCATCAACTTTAAACTTTAATTAACAATGATGATGATTGTGTCTTCATTAATTCAGTTAGTATAGGAGAGGAGGGAAAAACTGCCAATTTATACATGAGCACTATCATATAAAGATAAAACAAAGTGAAATTACAATCATATTAATGCACAAAAACAAAATATAGGGGTGTCATGACCAACCTATAGGTCACATCTGTCTCCTCCCCTGAATAGTACAATGAAATTAATTATTTTTAATCAAATAAACTTCACATATACTTCCTTCCAAACAAAGCATTGGATCCAACAAGCTTGGATTCTAAATACCAAAGTAAATCCGGTTCAATTTGAACATATCAAACATGATCTTAAACTAAAATTTAATTTGCAGCATACACCGTTATATAATGAAGGTAGAAGCAAACTAATGGAGGGTAAAAATAAGGTGATTCAACTATATGTCGTACATATATGTGAAAGTTTAATCTCTTTCGCTTGATTCAATCTTCATCGATAACACAATGCATTATTTATTCCTTTCATTTAAAAAAGATGATGCATTATATATTACTATATGAGAATGGTGTTAATGGGTAAGACAATCTACATCGAACAACTCTAACTTTATTTGATTTGATTTTGCCAACTACTTCTACCCGTTTAATCGTGGATCTAGATCGCCATATATTTTGTTGTACATGAATAGAAAACTTTTCAAAATAATAGCTCAGAAGTATATAAAACTTTACGCAAATAGGGACATAAAAAACAGAATTAGGTGTACAGGACAAACCAATTAATCAGTAGTATGTGTACATGCATGTTTCTCCAAAAAAAGAAAATCTCGACATGCATGTCTCAGTTATTTTTTTTTAATATCCCTATCAAATTGTTATACTTATGTTTCAAATATGGAGAATTTTAAAGAGTGTCTTTGGGACATTGGTTAGAGTATTAAAAAAAAAAAGTTTGCATTTCAAAGGCAAAATTTATACTAATGGATTTTTTAACCATTGCCCTCATGACACTGGTTAGCAAAACCCTTTAAATATTCATGCAGAACGTAAATTTAAGAAATTTTTTTTTAAAAAAAAATCAAATGTGGAATCATATTGATAATTATATACTTGGTAAAAAATAATTGGTAATTTTGTATGCAAAAATTTAAATTATTTATGATCTTGGTCAAGAGACACCGTATTTAGGCATTGTATTAACTTCTTTTTTTGGTCAAGAGACACCGTATTAACTGGATAAAATGACATTTATTTATGAGATTATTAATATGCGTTTTCAAAGTAAAACAGTTTTACATTTAATCATATTTCACCGTGTAATATAATACTTATGAGATTTGTTAGTATGACATACAAAGTTATTTGGACATTACTTTTCCTAAATTGTGAGTTTTTCGCGCGCCTTATACAGATTCTAAAATTCAAAATGTTATAACGTGTTTTATAGGTTTTAATGAGGTGTTTATGCCGATCAGATTATATATAATGCGAACTGGATAGGGCATGTGAGAAATCAAAAGGGTGGGAAAAGAAGGACTCAAATCATTTTCATTTCTCTCTTTTATTTGGGCCTTTGGATTGGAACCCATATTTTTTAAGCCGTTTACACTAAAAAAAATCATGGCTTCTACTTTTCTCACCCTATTGATTTCTCATGCCCCTATACCGTTCGAATTATATAATCCGAACTGCATAAACATCTCATAAAAACCTCCAAAAACATGTTAAAACATTTTGAATTTTAGAGTCTAAATAGGGCGCGTGAGAAACTCATAGAGTGAGAAAAGTAATGGCAAAAAATGACTTTCGAGACTTTAGACTGCATTTCTTTTAAATGAAATTCTTTTTTCTATATAAGCCTCACATGCGCTCTACGTTTTTTCAATTTTATCCCGTTTGGATTCGAAATCTTGGAGTGTGTTTTAGGATTTTGATTCTAAAATCCGAACTATACAAATATAGCAATTGACCCAAAATCTTCCTCTCACTTCTTCATTTCCATTTTCAACCTAAAAGAACTCCCAAAACCCCCATAAAATCCAAATTCCACAATGTGTCATTTTTCATACAAGGTTGCTTAGATATATTACATTTTTGATGTTTCTAACAACTACAAAATTGGTTAGTACACATTTGTTTAAATCTTTGTCATTTAATTTGCATTGTTTTCTCTATGGGACTAATATCGTTTATATTTTAGATCTCAAAATATGTTAAGAGATGCAAGATTGTTAATTTTTTTTTGTTTTTATCAAACATTTTAGAAATGGATAGGCACTCGATCATGTTAGGGGTAATGGTATGTCGATGACTTTCTCATATAGGAAGGAGCGCCAAGTGAAGCACAAAGGCGAGAGGAGAACTCACTCATGTGTCAAACTAGAGCATGTGCATGAGCCATTATCATCTTGAGGAGGTGCATTATCAGTCGACTATTGTGGAGGTACATCTTGCTCTCACTCATCTCACTCATATGTCTACATCGACTATTGTGGAGGTACATCGACTATTATCAGGATATGTCTACATCAATTTAGGTAGAGCAAGATGTACCTCCACAATAGTCGATGTAGACATATCCTGATGGCCCTTCCGATATGTCATTCTTGTCACTTTATGTGGACCACATGACCAGACACATGATAGGGAGATGTACAACACAACCTCCTTATTTATTCTAATTGATCTTCTTATTTTACATTACTTTTTCTCGGTTTTTTCAGTTCCATGACACACTGAAATGTGTCAACAATAGTAAGAAGACCCTTAAGATGAATACTTTAGAGAAGAGGTGGTTCATGGATGTCATCATTGCTAGTGAACTAGAGGAACTTGCTAGCGCTACACCAAATTAACCATGGTTGCTTGTCGACATTTTTTGATAAGTTGCACTTATAGTCAATCGACTTCTATCTCCCGGTCGAGGAGATGACAATGACATTGAACAACATGTCGTGTCTACTACAAATTGCCATCTCGGGTCGTCTGCTGGACCATACCCCACTAACCAGACATGAGGGAGTCGAGTTGATGGTGGAGCTCATTGGTGTTCACATCGTGGCTCAAGCACGGTTCAACTTCTTGGTGTGTTGCTAGATAGAGTGATAAGAAGGGTGATATTTGTATTGGCTCTTCTTGGTGGGCACCTTCATCTTCACATACAAGAGGACTACATTTGTTGATGTGGTGTACTTGAAGTATTACGGGGATCCAGAGATGGTGTACAACTTCTTAGGAGGGACGACTTCCTTGACATGCTTATATAGAGAGTTGAATAATATCTGCATGTATAGAACAAACTAGTTGTATAGTTACATGACACTAGTTCACGTAAAATAAATACATGATTATTTAATTAATTTTTAAAAATGTTATATTCGATGTTGTTTACTAATTAGTATATATTGATGCATGATCGTTCCTACGAATCTGGAGGTTCGGTTCTGTTAGTGAAAAGAGGTCCGTAATAAAATAAAAATGTATTATTTTTTAAAAAAACAATGTTCTATTTTAATTTTTTAAAAGATAAATACAAGGTGTCGTATATATGCGGTACATCTAAAGGTGAAAATCACTACTGTATACATGAGGAACTTCAAACCACCCTAAAAAATAACACTCACCTAACACTTAGTAGTACTACTGAGCTATACTTTTTTTTTGTGGCCCATATCTTGAGAGGCCCAATTCTATTGAGCGGTTTGCACACCCTAAAATCCGACCCTGGATGCATGCATGGATATTCCATCGTCTTGGTGAAGCATAACGAGGATCACAACTCACATAGTAATATATTCATTCTGCTTAAGCGTCACCCGATCACAAGCCTATGTTACTTTTTCAGTTTTCTATGTTTTTGTTCAAATTTTATTTGATGAATGTCAAAAAGATTTCATCACCAACATGTTTGTGTCGGCTGAGTCAATGGAAGAGCCTCAATTTGTTCCTACAACAATGGATGCCATCGAAACCACAAAGAAGGTGAAATAGAATATTGTCGTACCAAATTATTTGTCAAATTGATTTCAACCATCGGAGTAGTGAGGTTTCAAAAATGTTTTGCAATCATGTGTATCACCAAGATTTTATTTTTTAAATAATCCAAGAATTTATTGTTCAATGGCTAAAAAACAGTCACATGTGCTAATGTGTCGCTACCCCATATGCCTAATTCAACCAGCGGAAAAAAAAATTAATTGATGAAAAAATTATAAGAGAGTCCCAAAGTTCAAAACTTGAATTTCAATAAAAAACAGTCACAACATTGCTAGATACAACAATAAAACATTAATTGTGTAACTGTTGTTGAGTTTTCTACCTAAGAAATTTTCTTTGATGAATTTTGAATTAGTATTCTTTTCTCTAACTCTTGACCAAACTCTCACTAATTTTTTTTAATTAACTTTTACAACTATAAAACAAAAAAAATGTTATTGTGTAAAAAAAAGTTCAAACAAGTAAATTTGAATCGTCCGCATTTTATGTGAGATTCGTTGTTAGAATCTTTAAAGAATAAACTTACTGTGAAATATAAATATTTAAATAACAATGTGCATTATTGATGTATCTACCAAAATTTTATGAGTAAATTACACTCCTCTCCCCTCAAAGATGCTTGAATTACACTCTCTTCATTTGAAAAGAAAAATTTATACTCCCATCCCCTATAAGATGTTTGAATTACAACCCTCTCCCTTAATAATTAAACATGCATTACACTTTAATCTATTTTAACTTAAATAAATATTTTTCTTTCAAAAAAAAAACTTAAATAAATACTTTTATGATATATACTAATTATGAACCACCATTTAAGAAAAATAATTTCATTTCTTTATGATTTAAATATCAATGATAATTAAATTTAAATATTTTTCTATTAATTTTATATTTTAGAGTATAAAATTAAATTTTAAATAACCATACATTATTGTTTTAGTAATTTTTCACATATTTTAATTTTATTTTGGGTTGCTTCATATTTTATATTAGGGTTTTAAACTATATGTTAACGAAATTGTGAAGAAAAAATAGTGAAAAATATATATTCAAATTTTGATTATATTAAAATAGATCCGCAATACTATTTTTTTTCAAAGTGTGTTAGATTATTATTTTTTTGCTAGATTATTAGATATAAAAAAAAATATTGAAGGATTAAAGTGTAGATTTTAACATAAGAGATGAGGGGAATGTAATTCAAGCTTCTCTTAGAGGAGGATAGTGAAATATTTTCTAATATATTTTGAAAAAGCGGGGAGAGAAGTTTATATTTTAACATAAGAAAAGAGATGATTGTAATTCAAACATCTTTAAGGGGACGAGAATTGTAATTTACTCAAATTTTATCTAACATAAAAAGTTAGACTCTAATAATGACAAAACTACGATTTTAAAGTCTAGTTGATAAGAGACATACATGTAGATACTCTCGATAAAAAAATCTACCAACTCATTCAAATTTAATAAAACTTATCAATTTGTTAACAAAGAAGATACAATAAGAATCCCAAAGTTCAATACTTTGATTTCAATACAGATTTTTCGAAAAAAAAACACTTTTTTAAACAAAAAAAATAGAGTGCAACACATCACATAAGACCTAAGACATATCAACCAAGGAAAAATTGAATACGGATCGGTAGGTATCATATATGTATCACATACAAGTACATTATTTTAGAAGTATCCATATACTTGAAGTATCTAGTTTTGTTTTGAATCAAATGGGTTCTTATCTTGAACTCTTATCAAGTCTTATCCTACTGAAATATTATAGTTTTTACATTATTTTTTAAGAAACTATAGTTTACATTTATCGAGCAATCTGTGAAAGAGTAGAGAAATGAACACAAAAATGTGTAAAAATAATTTTTTTTTTGAGCAAAAGTGTTTTCTTTTTTGACAAGATGTAAAAATAAGTATTCAATAAACGAACCAGATGCAAATGTATAAAAACTTTACAACAATCAGACCATTGTATTGTATGATAATTCTCATTCTTATTTGCATGACTTATGATTCCTCCAAGCGTATATATACGTACACATCCTTTCTTCTTTGGCACAAAGACAACATAATAAGCATGAAAAAGACAACACATATGTATAAATACAAATCAGAAACCTAATCAACAAACCCACCATACTATCTAGAGTTGAAACTATGATGATGTTCATGTTCCTACCCCAAACAATTTGCATTTTATAGGACTTACTTCACACATAAATACAATCAAAACAAAACTAAAGCTAAACAGTGTCTACTAAACACTAATTAATGAATTAATTAGTTTCATTTCTTACAAAAACAAAATAATCTATGAAATGGAGAACCTTCTCCTTCTAGGCTTTGTCAAATCCACACCAACATCCTCAATATGAGACGTATCTTTAGACCCATTCTTAAACGGATTCAACTTACCCAATTTCTTCGACACAGACGAAAAGAATGTGGACTTTTTGACTTCCTTTCCAACTCCGGAAGACGACGTTGTTCCTCCGTGACCGTTCTTTTGCAAATCTGAAACATACATTTTCATTCTAATCAGCTCTGTTCGCAACTCCTCGTTCTCTCTCACCAAAGTTACGTCTGTTTGTAACTGATTCCTCTCTTCCGCATCACGTTCCGCTGTTGCCCCGCTTCTTATCTTTAATTGATCGTAATATAACGCGTGTAGCACGATCTGCACCGGTAATCGTTTGTTCTGAGACGCGTGAACACGTGCCTCGTATGAAAGTTTTAGTGCATCCATCACACTGCACACTTTCTCCTTCTCTAACTCATCAAGGTTGGTGTGTACCTGCAACATGACACATGTTATGTTAGTCATTTTGATTTTATGTATAAGATAAAGTTAGATCAACAAAAATTGATATATCTTATTCAATTTTTTTGAAATAGATATATCAATGCTTGTTAACTTAACTTTCTCGTATATTTAAGATCGGACCGAGTCCAAGGAAACTTTTATTTGGTACCTTAAGATAAATATCGATGGCGCGGTAAAGATCATCATCAAGTTTTCGCGCGCCTTTTGGAATGAGAATGGCAATACCGTTGAACTTTGAAATGGTGAGTTCTCCATATGAAGCAATCTCCGCGAGGTATGCATCGACAGTTTTGGCCACGCGCTGCATGGCGGCAGAGCAGTTTTCTCCGAACGTGCTGCCGGCATTGAACACCGTGGTGCTTTTCTCTTTTTCGACGAATGCAGAGATGATTCTCCGAATGCTGTCAAGATCCAGAAGTCTCTCGCCGTCGTAGGTGAATGACAGAACTAAGAGATCATTCACTGTTACGTGTTCGAGAATTTCAGCAATTCGTTTCTCGAGTTCACGCTTGCACGCGCTAGAGGCACGTAGGTAGATAGCACACCGGAGAAGGCAGCAGAGGAAGTTGATCGGAAAAGCAGCTTTCTCCGACGGAAAGAGAGGGACGATGGATTGTAGAATCTCACGTTGTTCGGATTTTGTTTCTGAATCGGAATCTGTTGAATCAGATGACCGAAATTTTCCTCCACCGCCACTTCCGCCGCCGGTTTGATCACGTACAAGCTCCCGGAGTGTGCGTTCTGTGTATGCAATCAACGCTCCGGCGAGAGTTAGGTATTTTGCTCCACGTTGTTTCATGGCAGTTATCACTTTTCCGAAGGATTCAACGTCAAGAACGGCGAGTTCCTCCGTCCACCAATTCGGCGGTGATCGACTAGGGAAGTTTGCTTCATTACAAACCTTTGAACTGACGGCGTCAACACAGCGTTTGACGATGTTTAGCTCGTCGGCGACGGGGAGAAGCTGACGGCATGACTTTAGAACGACGGCAGCGCCAGAAAGAGTTGTTAAGGCGACCTGAGAAAGAAAACCTTCAGTTCTTCCGGCGAGGTTTCCGTCGCAATACTCGTCGGTCATCTGGAGGAACACGGCGGCGCAGTGCAACGACGCAACGTTGTTGACGGTTATCTCGAAGTTGACGCCGTAACAGAATTTAGCTGCTTTCTCAAAAGCTTCTTGGCCGCCGGGTATGTCCGAGAGGTCTAATCTCGTGAGTTCGGATTCATTTGATTCCATTATCAACTTTCTGATGTAGTTGCTCTTTGCCACCAGCATGAACTGTTACATGTTGAGAATTTCATTAGTTAAACTTTAAACTGTAGTAAATTTCATAAGCACAAAACTATGAAGGTCTCGGTAACATCCGACACTTCTGATTAAAGATGTGTTTGATGTTCGACCCGTGTCTCCGATACTAATCATGAACACGTGCGATGACATTCAATTATTCTATATTTTCTTCAAATTATAATTGATGTGTCAGTGTCTTGTCTGATATCTGAATCCACGTAAGTGATTCATAGACGAACATAACAATTATCAGCAAAAATTGCCATGAATAATAGTAGTTTTTATTACCTTGTGGAGAGAATAAGTGGCTTCACCAATTGTAACTATAACATCACTTGGAATTTCTTGAGAGAAAATCCTGAAATAATGCAAGCAACAACTTGATTATAAGATTGTTTAATTGAAACTAAAACAACTATGGGTTTGAAAATGAAAGAGAAGAAGAGGAGAGTAGTGATGTTTGTTTACCATTGTCCTGTTCTCTCCATGGCAAGAGAGAGTCTGCTGGGATTAGGATTCTCCATGAGCTTATGTTATTATTGGTTTTCTTTTGGTCTGAAATTGTTATGTTGTTTGAGAAAAACAGTGGTACTAGTTTATATGGTTATGGTGGATTGTTGTAATAGGTAATGTAGAACCCCAGTGGATTAACTTCATTGTTATGAATTTATGACTTTTGTCTTCATGACATGTAAGTTTGTCACTGTGGTACTAGACACAAAGTTGATATGTTTCCTTTTCAGTTAATAATTGCCGTTATCTTGCTTGTAGTAAAGTGATTTCTTTTTAACTTTATGTCACCAATTCCCTTGCTCTAATCCACTAGCAACTTCCACAGTCCACACGTTTTTAGGGAAGTTTCAATTCAACATCTAACATAATTGGCTCCATTGGGGGTCTACTGATGTTTACCTTGCCCTTTACGTTTACTCCAAATTTTTAACTACAGGGAATTAGTTTAATGCTTGTTTGGTATCACGGTGAATTTGTATAATTTACGGTAAATTATTGTGATTTTGTAAAAGTTATATTTTGTTTTTTGCAAAATATATTTTATTTGATTTGGACAAATCTTCTATCATACTATACATACACTTAGATGTCTTTAAGATGATAAATATAAGTTATCAAGATTTTAATTACAATGTATATAGTTTACAATCACTTAAGAACCATATACATAGCTTTTCTTCGCTACATCTACATACGATATGGGAGTTTGGAAATGATCGATTTTGTTTAATATTGTACTTCCTTCGGTCTTATTTTCATTTATAAGCAATTTCATTTTTTAAGTTCTTTGTTTAATACTGTATTTCCTCCAGTCTCATTTTCATTTATAAGCAAATTTTCACTTTTTAAGTTCATTGAATATGTGATATATGATATAAACCATATACATCATTTATTCAATCAATCTAAAAAGCCAAAATTTGCTTTTAAATGAATTCGAAGGGAGTATGTGCCTAAATTAGAGTAGTTATTGGTTTAAAAAGATTTTCATAGCAAGTTGCTTAGGCTTCAGTGACAAGAAGCTCCTTCCAAAGACGTATTCGGGGAATTCTGGGTTCGATTCCTAGAGGGGATAACGCTGTGCGCATAAATCTATGCACGAGCCGAATTAGTCGTACACCATTGATGAGTTGAAAACCGGTGTGAAAGAGAAAAAAAAAAAAGATTTGGCATATCAATATGGAACTTACGATCTATTGTTGAATGTTAATTCGTTTAAGCGCTATAGATATTTCTTTGGTGGTTTGATTAACCTGTTTATTATACAGTAACAGTTTATACTTCAGTCAAAAAAGGTAAAATATGCTCGCACATATATGATATTTTAATGAGAAATTCTCACATCATAATCCATTTTCGTTTTTATCTGTTTATCATTACCCAACTTGTATAATTATTGTCATTTGATACATACTCTATTATTATGCTCACAGATTTTTCAATTATCATCTTGCATCGTGTATAATAATAGTAATTGTCTAATTGATGTGATTTCAGCTTTTTATCGTTTAACTTAATTAGGAAAAAAGGCACACCATTGAGGGAGACAAATAACGACCAAATACACAAGGTCCCTTTAACCATGTGTAGTCATGTTCACGAGTTCATGATATATACCACGTCTCTATAGAAATATCCACCCCATGAATTTATGCATTTCTTTAGACCGAAAAATTAAATTTAGAAAGTGTGACAAAATTTAATTTAAATCACACTCTTTCTTTAGCTTGCCTGCCTTATCGTTCTATTCTCCTTTTGTGGTGGGATGTTGTGAGGGTTTATTTTCATAATGAATTATTAAAGGTCCTTTCTATCATGAGAATATTGATACATGCTTATCAAAAAATAAAAAAAGACCCTTTTATGTGTTATCCTTGTAACGCAAAAGAAATTTCCCCCTGAATAAGTATGATGATGTATATCTTTCATAAAAAGGAACAAGAATATAATGATAAAATTCTTTTGATGCAAATGATGTATCAAAATCGATAAGAAAAGAAAAAGATACACACGTATTTTACATCGTTTTAGATTAAAGGATGTTTCATTTGTGCCATTCTTAATGTTCCTCCTTCCCATAGGCGTCTTTTTATTGGTTTTGTTGTTATTGAGAGTAGGACTCCTCCTATAATTCCTTAGTCTTTTATTTTTTATTTCCTTTCAAAAAAAATATATACTACCTCAGTCCTTAATTATAAGATCATCTTAAAAAAAAATTTTGTTCTTTTTTATAAGACCCCTTTGCTATTTCTAACTACATTAATTATTTCTTTACATATATGCCCCTATTTATTATACATCTTTTTCTTCAATCAGCAATAAATAACATATAAAAAACATAAACCAACTCTGTCTTTTAAGGATAAAATTGTAAAAACAATAGTGATTATAAACCACTTTAATACAAATATACACTTTCTTAATTTCCGTAATTTTAACAAAAGTGTCTTATATATATAGTGATGAAGGTAGTATATATTATACCCTTTCCCTAACAAAATACTACATCTCTTTCTATATGAATGATCCTTTTGTAAAATTTTAATGTTTTTTTTAGGGGTTTAATGTTCCCTTTTGTTAGACTTTCTCCAAATAACAAGATCCGTTAATCACATAGAATTTAAAAACCATACTTTATTTTAATAATTGAAATATAATTTTAGGATGAGAATTTATATTGTTGATAAATTTAATACAATTTTTTTTTTAGTTATTGCATGTTAGTCTAAAAAGTCTTACATATAAAGACAAAAAAAAAAGGAGTTATAAGATTGATTTTGTGGTTGGGGAAATATTTAATGAGTAAAGTGAAAAGAGTGGTATCAAATTTGATTCATATCTCCAACAAATGTTAATTATCAAATTAACATACGAACATTCTCCCTTTCAAAAGATAGGAAAAATGTAGTATAAGCAAAAGAGATTTGAAAAGTCTTTTATTTTTTATTTTTTACGTTAGTCTAAATTTTTATATTCATTACCATGCATGCTAACTAAAATGTTATTTAATATGATTTACTTTTTTTGGTATAACAAAATAATTTTATGTCTCGAATTATCGTTTCTTTGTTCACCTTTTTCATAAGAATTTGTCATATTTTTAAAATGATCAATTAAATATAACGAAATTTTATAAATTTACATTTTTTTAGTCATAAAAGAGTACTCCACCATTTAAGTTTTTATTTCTTATATATACAAAGAAATGTATAAGTATAAAAATGTAGTAGTAGTTTGTGGCTGAGAAATGTGGCAGCTGTCAGAGAAGTATAGCCAATAAAAATGAGTCAAATTGTCGTTGACTAAGAGTACATGCAATGGATGGACCGAGGATGGTGATGAGACATAAATTAAAGTGCATGAGAGTGGTAAAGTTGGAAAAGGAAGATGCATGGGGCAGTTGTGGGGCTTTTGCTATGTCTCAGCCACTCATATAGACGAGTGGATATGACGTTTCCAACTGTGACCTCATTGCATACTAGGATATGAGTTTGCCACATCAGTTAACTAGCTCAAAATAATTCTATGCCAGCACGGATTGACAAAGCCATGTTTCTTGGCTAGAAAAATGTTTTGTTAACATGTAGCAGTGTATACATCTTAAGCTAGAAAAATAATCAAGAGATTAATACGATGTGTGATAAAGTTTCAAATAGTTTTCAAATGTTGATCCACCTTAAACCATGTGAAACTCTTCATGCTAGACACATGAAAAGAAACTACGAATCGTAGGATCTAAGATGCCTTTAGTACTTTTTCTCATCAAGCATTGCAAGTAAAAGTATTATATTTATATTATATAAAATAAAAAAAAACTATAAATGATTGCAATCCAATTATTTGTTATAATAAAAAAAAATTTATGTCAAATTTGTTCTTGAAATTTGAAAAGAGTTCCATAATGATATAAAAGATACTGTACCAAAATATAAAATATACTATATTATTTGAGAGATATTTTAGAGACATTAATCGTTAAACACCCACAAATTTTTTTTTGGAGGGATGTTAAACACCCACAATGAAAAGTATTGTACTCATACACATATATCTAAAATATAAAATAAAATTATCAAACTTAAACGGTTAATAAACTTCATTAATGATAAGTTATTTAGTATAACTGTTCTAATTCCTGTGCTTAACAAACTGAATGGTTAACACAAAAAATATCATTATATGAGAAAGTTAAAATAACAAAATAAGTTCCATAAAAAAATTCCTCCATGCATGGCACATATATTCAGATTAGTTGAGTACTACAATCGCTATATGAGAAAGTTGAAATAACGACATACATTCAAATATAGGGATCGAAAAAGATGAAATATATTTTCGCCAGTTTTTTTTTCATCTTTAATTTCTTTGTTGTTTCACTTTTATTTTTCTTTCTAATAGTGAATTGAAAAATAAAATACAATCAAACAAATGAAAAAAATTAGACCCGGATTTCGCAGTGGCATCTCAAATATTTATCTATTTCTCACAATGTGGACAGCCTTGATTAATATTTTCATGTACTAAATTTTCAACGTCCATCCCAAATTTAAACGTTTATCTTGAGTTGCTACAATTTTATTTTCTTTATAATTATCCGTAAGATGATTTTTTTTCTCCATGAATCAGATCATGATGACAACAACTTTCAAAGATCTTTTAAGGATATTTTAAGTTCAAAGAAATATCTGGCTAAAAATATCAACTTGCATGCTTTCATGACTACAATTTAAATAATATCAACATAGATTAGTCTATTTTTTGACAAAACATCGGGGCTAGTCTATGTTGGAGGAAACAAGATTTTTTGTTGTGTGATGATAGCAATAGGGGTAAAAACATTCCAGCTAACTTGGATAGGATCGAAATAATTTGGTTTGGATCAAAATTTTGACATCTAAGTAAAATGTTAAGGTTCTTTACATTTCTACTTTTGATACTAACGAAGATTGACTTGATCAATGTTGATTTGACAAAAACATGAGAAAATGATCATAAATTGAATTTGGATTGCACCATTTTTTATATTTATAAACAAACGTTAATTGAATCGTCGTTTCAATCGTGAGGATATAAACACTATAAACTATTTATGATTAGTGACATCTATTGGTGTTAGAATTTCAAATTATCCTCAAATATTGATCCACTGATACACCATATGAAACTCTTCTTCACCCTAAACACGTCATTTTTGAAACACAGTAGTTGATTACTATAACCACCAATTAAAAAGCTGAAATAACAACGAAAATTTAGATGATGACAACAACTTACAAAAATCTTGCAAGGATATTTTAAGTTGAATGAAAAATCTGGCTTCAAATATCAACTTGCATGCTTTCATGGCTAAAATCAAAACACTATTTGCATAAATGTACTAGTCTATTTTAGGGCAATAAGATTTTTTGTGTGCGGTGATTATAGGGGCAACAAATATTTTTACTAAATTGGGTTGGATCAAAATAATTTGGGTGTTACTTATGTCCCCTCCTAAAAATATCTATATATCTTTTTTTTTCTTTTCTTTTTCTTTTTCTTTTTTCATTACGAAAAAAAATATAGCATTGACTGAAGTATCTTCGGAACCTTATACAAATAAATATTGTTTGTGTATAGTCTGTTGGTAACTCTGATGAAATTCTACTTGATGTTGAGAATCTATATTGTGGTACTTGGATGTATCCAATTATCTTCATTTCATCATATTTAATAATAAAATAACTAATTTTCCCCTAAAAAAAAATAATTTTACTCACACCACTTTAATTTTTGCTATCATCTTTCCTTTGAGGGAGCATGTAATCGGATGATTTAAATTTAAAATAACAACTTTTTCTTTTTTGTAAAACATTGTATCAAATTTAAATAAAATTATTTTTTGTTACAATTTTTGTTAAATTGTCAATCATATTTGAATATAGAGACGAGGTCAACATTCAAACACGTTGTTCCATGTAGTACTTTTGGACCAAGAGAGGGAACAGGGAAAGTAGCGCCAAATAATTTTGATACCGAATTTTTATTTGTTAAATTCAATTATTGTACTAATCTAAACTGCTTCTTTTCAGCACACTTTTGTGTTGGATTTTTCTTTTTAAAAATACCTTTAATTTTAAATACAAATAATCAATTATAAAATAACACGTAGATTAATAATCAATGTCATTAATTATCACCGTTAACCCTCTTTTACCACCGTTAACCATAAATCAAACTCACAAAAAATTAAAAAATTATATTTGCATTTTTTATGTCTCTTCTCACGAATTCAAATCGATCCAGAATTCATCATAGTACCCTCTGATCAAATCTCATCACCTCTAACAAATTAGAAAGTTCCAAGGCTCAAGAACTTGATTAATACTTCTAAATCATCAATGAATGGAATATCTTTAATACCCATTTCATGAATTGAATATCTTTACGTTTTATCCTTCGAGTAATTTACTTTCCGCCAACATTACAATTCAAGCTTGTTTTTACTTTTTTTTGTTAGAAGAATGAATAAATCAGAATTTGAGAAAATCAAAGGTGAACAATAATCACTTATGCAAAAAAAAAAAAACTAAGGTTTATGTTTTTTCCTGCTTTATTTCTCACGAGTCTATGAGTTTTTTTAATTTTTTTTAAACAAAAATAATAGCCGATGAGGATTGAACTATAAATCCTCTAAAAAACGATTAGTAATAAACGTGAGCAAAAAATAATATTAATGATTGAACTTTAAATCCTCTAATAAAAGATTAGTAACAAATGTGAACAAAAAATAATGTTAAAGATTGAACTTTAAATCCTCTAATAAAAGATTATTAACAAACGTGAGCAAAAAATAATATTAAAGATTAGACTTTAAATCCTCTAATAAAAAATTAGTAACAAACGTGAGAAAAAAAAATTAGTAACAAACATGAGCAAAAAATAATGTTAAAAATTAGACTTTAAATCTTCTGATAAAAATATTAGTAACAAACGTGAACAAAATATTAGGATTCAAATAATCTCTTAGAAAAAGATTTGTTAGCACCATATTAAAAATATTAATAAGTAGGGTTCTCACAGTTCGTTTCCACATTGTTTAGTTTTTCTCAACCTCTCTCAGCCCTCTGCATTAGAATTCAGAATTAACTTGTAAGTTTTTTTTTCCTTTCATGTTACAACTAATCAAAGTCGATTACTTTTATGGATTATTTGACTTTGCTGGTTTATAAGTGATTACAATTCAAATTATTTACGATTAATTTTAAGAATTATTTGACTTTGCTGGTTTATAATTGCTTATACAAACTATGATAGTTTTTTTTTTCCTTTCGTGTGTATTGCTAAAGTATTTGGCACGATAATCGAATAATATGAATCATAATTTATTTCAACGTGTGCCTTAATTCCAATTGTTTTTGTTGTGCGATTGCCATTATATACATTGGTGCATTTTTTTTTCTTTCTTTCATTCTATTGATCTCTTAAATCTCAACTATGTGAATCAAATCATTTCGATATGATTCCATGAGGGGTTATATGTTATATGAATCCATTATTGTAAATTTGTGCAATTCTATAAATACAAAATAGGATTCAAGGTAAAAAAATTCGTATGTTTCAAAAATAAAGCCCCAGTTAATTTGATATGTCATTTCTCATGAGTCGTTTATTGATTCTCAAAATTTACAAAGCTTTTTGGTTAAACGAATCAATATGATCAAAAGTCAAAACCCAGGTAAAATTGTCGCATATAAATCGAATCAGATTAAATACGAGTTGTATCGACCCATTTCTTTGCAATCCTGGTACATTGATAAAAAAATATTAAAAATTCATGTCTTCTTTTGTTAAAAAAATTAAATATATGCATGGTACTTTTACTAACTCTTTCATTATTACCCCTTTAAAACAAAAAACAAAAATATCTTTCATTATTAATTATTAATCTTTTACTTTTGACGGTTTTTATTAGAAAAATAGGAAATAACAAAACTCAACTATCGAGAGAGGATCACTAGGAAGTAAGGAAGACAAAATATGAAAGGAAAAGAAAAGAGATAATGGAAAATGAGCAAACACAACAACGACTACTTCAAAGACGAGAAAATTATAAACGACGGAAAGAAAAAGGAAATGAAGTTGAAATATCATGCATTAAGATATCGTTGAGCCAAACGTGTCCAATCAAATTTTCACAGCTATGAATTTTTCAAATACACACTTTCAAGGAACTCATGACAACGAAGCAGAATCAAGTACCATACATATTAATGACCCAACACTTGGTTAGTGATGAAAACAAAATTATATACTTTTACACCTATTTAACAATTAGTATTATTTATTATTATATTGTGATATTTTTTTTATGTCATAAATATTCTTATATATTTATCTTAACTACTAGATCTTAATAATGCATCAACTTTTCAAGAAACTCATGATAATGAATCAGAATATGATGAACCGGCATATTATGAACCGGAATATAGTAACTCCAATGCTTTTGTAGAATATATCAAATATTAACCTTTGTTATGTCTTAAGTTATTAGGAGAATATATATAGTATCACCTGCAGAAGGTACAAAATTTAAACAAAATTATACAAACAAACATAATAAAATAATAACATACGTTAGCGCAATAGAAAGAACGAACAGACGGCGTCCGTCTTTCCGCTAGTAAAAAGAAAGTCATCTAGAGGATTTTATTTTTTTTTGATCAAAATGTCATCTATACGATAAATCAATCACAAAAAATCAAACACATTTTAACGACTCTAGTTGATAATCCTCAACCCTATCCATAATCCATTGAGAATCCAAAAGGAAAGTGATATTCCAAGTTAAAAAAAAAAAATCGCAAAAAAAACAAGAATGACTTTTTAATTATAAGAATATTGTATATTTACGTAAAGTTTATCATCATTTTTCTATGGCAAGTTGGATAGAGATTGATAAATACAAGTGAAGAAGGATATCCAACTAAGCGAAAATTGGACATATCGATAAAACATTCTACTTCCATAACTGTATTTTTTGAGCAGTCTATCTCCCATCATCCAATCTTATTTCTTACCCTTACTTTTCCATCATGTGGGTTTCTTCGCGCGTCCTATTTTTTTTTTAAAAATATCTTTAAGTTTCTAGATTTTATAATTTGAAATGGTGTTTTCTTTTGTTAAAGGGTGAAAAAATAAGTAACGAATTTTTCCGATTTTGTAATCCTGAAACTTCAAAAAAATAGGACGCGTTACATGATGTTTCCGGATTACATAATCCGGAAACTCTCTAAACACCATTTTTCAAGGTAAAACAGTTCGGATTATATAATCTGAACTGTATCAGCACAAATTCTAAACATGTTTGTAACATGGATAGTCATTTTAGAGACAATATTAATCTTCCTAACTCTCATCCTTCTGTTTTGGATCATTGTTATCTGTTCTTAGTCAAAAATCGGGTTTTCGGGCTACTTGATCGGATTGCTTCGAAACTTCCCTAGAAAATCAGAAAAAATTCAAGGATCATGACTCCCGTAGAAGGGACTTCTTACGAGACTCCGCCCCTTAAAATCCAAAATTCCATCATTAGACCAATTTTTCATTTTTCATATTCTCAAAAAAATCCGAATTTTTTTGCATTAGTTTTATTTTATTTTTAGAATTTTTTGATGCTATTTTTATATTTTTATGATTTTATTTGACAGGTTTTCAGCATATTTTACTTAGTTTTTTTGTTGTTTTTAAAAGCAAAACTCAAAACTGCTGAAATGTGAGAGAGTCGGACGACTGATTATACATAAGAATTGTCCGGATTATAAAATTCGAAATAGTAAACATGAATCCGGATTTTAAAATCCGGAATGTATAAGCGCATTTTTGAAAATTTTACAGAGCACAAGAGAAGGTCATAGAGTGGAAAAAGTAATTCTCTTAAAATAATCACAACCAAAAAAACTTCAATCTATCCATAAACAGGAAGAAGAGACAGAATAAACACAATTCTAGAATAAGAAAAAACGTGAATATCTTATAATTTATGTCCAATAATAATTGAATACTTACATAACTT